>PVJC01014430.1:0-36429 GCA_004026665.1 Murina feae
TAGCAGGATACAAAATTAACGCCAAGAAATCTATGGCATTTTTGTACACCAATAATGAATGTACAGAAAGAGAGACTAAAAAAACAATCCCATTTACCATCACACCAAAAAAACTAAGATAACTAGGAATAAATTTAACTAAAGAGGTAAAAGACCTCTACTCAGAAAACTTCAGGACATTGAAAAAAGAGATAGAGGCAGACATAAACAGATGGAAGAACATACCATGTTCATGGATTGGTAGAATCAATATCATTAAAATGTCAATACTACCCAAAGCAATCTTTTCCCATTCCACTCTCCATAGCATTGACTGGCCTTTGGGGTTATTTTAGCTAAAATCTGCCTGTCCCAAGGCATCCTATGGTAACTTTTAAACAAAGCATCAGAGAGTTCCCTGGTAAGAGGATTAACAGCTTCACCCTCTCTAGCAGCCAAGTCTTTCCACACTAGAAGCAAAGGATCTGGGGGCTTTTTAATTTTTACAGTTTTGATGCCAATACAAATTAGGCATTTTGCAATTTGAACAAGAACCCACATAGTTAAATATGACAATGGCACTCTTTTTCCTCGAGCCTGATTTAAGAAAGTACCTTTTGGCAGTTTAACTTATTTATCCTTGAGCATGGAAGTTAAAAATTTACAATATTTTTGTCTTTTGGTTGAGTTCTTCCCCAGTATGGCCTGGCTTGAAACAAAAGACATTGCCGCCCACTCTGGTTCACAAAATCCAAAGCTTGGCACAGGTTTTATGCTCAGTGAATCGCCCCGCTGGATTTTCGGTGACCCCACCTTTACTGGTGATCCATGCCCATTTTTATAGGTGATTAATTTCTTTTCTTCGCTCTGGCGCATCTTCTCCAGATGTCCCTCGTTGAGGAGCCATAAATGCTAGGGTCTTTTTTCCTGCAAGGGTTCAGGGATCTGGGGAAGAGGCTGTGATGTAAATGGATAAACTAACATGAAATATAAGTTTGGGAGGTGTGGGGGAACCAGGGGAGGCTCCACTGTCTAGTGAAGTGGGCTCTCCAAATCTCTGGACCCATGGCTTTTTATTCCCACATTTTTCCCTCTAGCAAAGCAGATCTGCATATCAAAGGTAAGGCCGGTAAACAATAAAGACCATCAGGTTGGGGGAACTGCCTTCGGCTATTCCAGCAGCCAGTAATAACATGCAGATTTTCAATCCTGCTGAAGGAGTCCATTCAACCTTTTGAGGACTTCTCACATTTATTATGACCCAGGGACTTAGTCTCCAGCAGCGAGTGAGTGAGTGAGCGAGTGACAGAGGTGTGCCACCCCATAGTACTCCACAGTCAGGCATTTTGGTGGACAGGGTGGGAGCGAGATGAGCAAGGGGCCCAGAGCTCCCCCTGAGCCCTCAGTGGTCTCCTTGGCAAAGCAGATGTTTAAAGCTGAATTTCACTCCCATGGTAACTTTAAAAAAAAATTGAGGTGAAATTCACATAACAAAATTAACCATTTTAAGACTGCTGTACAGTGGCTTATCATGCATACACCATGTTGTGCAGCTACTCCTTCTCTCTTGTTTCGAGCATTTTCATTCCCAAAGAAACCTGGTTCCCATCAGCAGCCACTCCGCATGCCCCTCCCAGCCCCAGCCCAGTCACCTCCTTTCTATTCTATGGATCTGTCTGTTGTGGGCATGTCCCGTATGTAAAATCTCACACTATTTTCTACTGTGACTGGCTTCTTTCACTCAGCAAAATATTCTCCAGGTTTATCCATGCAGCAACATGTGTCAGTACTTCATTGCTTTTTATCCATTTTGTTGGCTCAACATCCATGGATGGACATTTGGGTTGTCCCACCTTCTGGTGATCACACACAGTGCTGCTGAGGCTAGAGTGGACAGACGTTGCTGTGAACACAGTGCTGTGAATGCGGTTCTGAATGGTCACTGCCCTACCTTCGCAGAGGTCGCACCCCAAGGCTCTTCCTGCTGCTGTTGTACCCAGATGTTGTGGTCCCCAAAGACTACGAGTGAGCCCCAAAACCGCTGCAAGAACGTGAGAGCTTTATTATTCAAGTTAACTTGGACTTCCCGCTCGCCCACCGGCACAGTGGCGTGACAGGGCAGGAAGTGCGGGTTTCAGGCAAAACAAAGGATTTATAGGGCCAGAAGTAGTGGGTGGGGTAACGTGTGTGGCCCCTGTTGATTGGTCGAGGGAAGGTCCTGGGCCGGGCATTTCCTCTGCATCTCTATTGGCAGGTCTGCACTCTCGCACCGCCCTTCCACCCTTACACTGCTTCCTGCAATGGCCAGCCTTTCAGTTCTTCTTCCCAGCCCTCAGAATCTGTGTCCATCTTCTCGGCGGGGGCCCTTATCCCTCAGGTGTCCCCTATGACAGAACAGAATTTGAAATAGTGTCAGATTCTCACATCCATCTCCCTCTGCCCAGCTGGGGAATGGAGTAGGCTCTAGCACAGACCCCTCACTCTCTGTGTCCAGCTCCGCAGGTACCAGGGCAGCGTCTCCCCTTTAGGTGCCTCTGCATGTAGCCACCCACCATTCACTGTGCCCCAATCTGGGAAATGCAGAATCAGTGTCCTGGCTCCGTGTGTCCTTGTCCCAAATCAATCTTCCCTTTGATCTTCAACATCTTCTGGTCTGGACACAGATGAGGAAGGGCCTTGCTGCAGTTTGTGTCCTCAGTCCAACCTGGGAAAGAGTGTGTTCTGGGCTGAATTGTGTCTCCCCAAAAATTCATATGTTGAAGTCCTAACCCCCAGTACTTCTCAATGTGACTATATTTGGAGATGGTATCTTTAAAGAGTAATTACGGTGAAATGAGGTCACACTGGTGGACCTGATCCAATCTGACTGGTGTAAATTGGACACACAAGGAGACTCCCGGGTGCACATACACAGAGGGATGGCCATGCGAGGACACAGCAGGAAGACAGTGGTCTGCAAGTCAAGGCGAGGTACCCAGTCAGCATCTTGGTCTTGAATTTCCGGCCTCCAGCATCCTAAGACAATAAATTTCTGTTGTTTACCCCCCTGAGTTGGGTAGTTATGAAAGCTCTAGCAAAAGAATATGAGTGTTTTAATGCCCTGAGAATATCTTAAATTTCTCTACTTCCCTGGCCATCCCTCAGACACAGTCTGTTTGTGAAATCAAAATATTAATGTCTCACCTACCTCCCTGGCTTGTTGAGAGGGTGCCAGGAGTTAGAAAGTGGGTTATGCAAAGGCACTGTTATTATCAGCCCACCTTGCCTTGCTCATGCCACTTGTATAAGCATGGCCCAGGGTGCCCAGGACCTTCCTCGTATTAAACTTGACTTTCCCATGTCACCCTCTGTATCTATGTTCTGTGCTTGCCCACAGCCCTGAACTAAGGGTCAACCACGTGGGATGGTGGAAGGTGGGGGCTTGTCCATCTATCCTACTGTCACGAGGGCAGGTGCTCATGAAGGTTTGGTGTGCAAATGAGTAGCACCTCCCCAAAGAGCCCTACACCTGCTGAGTGGGTCATCACTCCTGCAGGCTGCTCTTGGCTGCCGCTGAGCAGCACACAGAATAAGTCAGGTGCAATCTGTGTGTTTCGCAGACTCATGCTGCCAAACTGCGGCCGCTGTTTTATCCTGTGGATGACAGGTGCGTGCCTGAACGCCCCCCAGGAGCATTACCTGTGCAGGAACAGTGTGTCTCACCAGCTGGGGGCTCTGTGCCTGAGGACTGAGTGCACTCAGCAAGTATTTGCTAGAAGAATGAACAAGTGAAAAGGGTAGAGAGAGAAGTGACAGGTGGTTTCTGAGGACCAGGTAGGGCCTGCCTTCCCACGGCTGTGTCTCTGCCAGGTCAGGGGTCTCGCAGGAGTGTCCACTGCACAGGAGCCCATGGGAGCCCAGTGTCCATGGTTCAGGTCGTGCCCTTGTGGGTGCTGTTACTACATGCTGAGTGAACCTGCCTGTAAACCTTCCAGAAGGTTAGCCCTAACAGTGATCAAGAGGCAACATTCAGGGGGCTCTCAGCTCAAGTCAGGAGACCAGAAGCAGATGGCATGTTAGCGGTTAAGTGCAAGAGCACAGGCGATGGGAAATCATCCCGGGCCCACCGTTGTTTGACACTTACATTTCCTCAGTGTGCTAGACACTGGCCTGGGACCCGTCCTCTTTAACAAGAACAATGGCACTTCCCGGCACTTCCTCAAAGGCACCGTAGCATATTGGAAGCTCTGGAACCACACGGCTTGGGTTCAAATCCTGGTGCTGTTCCTGATGGGCATACGACCTTGACAAGGCACTCAGGTTCCCTGGAACTTGGTTTCCTTATTTGCAAAATGATACTGTTGGTAATAACAGTATCACCGTCATAGTGCTGTTACTATGAAGATCCCGTTAAATAACTTAAACTAGTTAGAACAAGATTTGGCATTGACAAGTTCTCATTGTTGCCTGTGTGCTGCGCTGAGTCCTGGACATCTATCACCATTGAGGTTATACTCAGAGCAATCTTTGAAGAGGGGACTGATTCCACCTCCTGCTACCAATAAGGAAGCTGGGCAATGGAGCTTATGTGAAAGCAGCCCCAGATCAGAGTGTGGAGTTAAGCTTCCAGCCCAGCTGCTCTCCAATCCCTAGGAACCCTCTTCATCAGCATCAGCACACCCGTCCAGCAAAGACCAGACCCACCTGGAAGTGTAACCTGCAGGGAGTGTAACCTGCAACATAGTGATTGTCAAAGCCTCAAGCAGGGAGTGACCTGCAGCATGGTGATCGCCCAGGGCCCTCCAGCACACCCTGCAGGGAGTGTGATCTGCAGCATGGTGATCCTCCAGAGTCCTCCAGCACACCCTGTGGGAATGACCTGCAGCATGGTGATCGCCCAGAGTCCTCCAGCACACCCTGCACGAAACAGGTGTGTTCTTTGAGACAGGCCTGATATCTAGAAACAGCAATAGTACATCTTCTTCATCTCATGGCACATAATCACTAAAATTCTGCTGCACATTTAAAAAAAATTTTTTTTGCCAATCTGACCAAAAAAAGGTGTTCTTTTGATTTACAAAATAAGAATAGTAATTATCTATCCTTTTTGCTCCAACATGATTTTTTTAAAAAAACCTCAGGTGTCTATACTTGTATATAAGAATTTCAGTACCAAAAATTAACTAATCAGACGCAACCTTATTATGCAACGTGATCAATAAAGTGCAATTCTATTATATGTCACACTAGAGGCCCGGTGCATGAAAATTCATGCACTGGAGGAGAGTCCCTCACCCTGGCCTGCCCCCTCTCATAGTTCGGGAGCCCTCAGGGGTGGGAGGCAAACCAGCCATCAAGGGAAGGCAACACCCCATCACACCTCTGCTGCTTCCACTGCTGGCAGCGCAAGCCTTTGCTGGCCCTGGTTACCTGAGCCTCAGGCAGCCCTAGGTGGCTGGGCAGCCACCATCCAAGGCTTGCCTATACCTCAGGCTGGCCCTGAACGGCCTGGGGGCTGAGGGACTCCAGAGGCAGGAGCACCTGCCGCCCCAGTGGGAATGAGGGGACTGGGCATCCCTGGCCCTGAACTGTGGCTGTGGGTGCCACCATCTTTGAGAGTGGGGCAGTCAATTAGCATATTCCCTTCTTATTGGCTATGGGCACTGCTATCTTTGAGGGTGGAGCAGCCAATTAGCATATTCCCTCTTTATTAGATAGGATATTTAGACAAGGCATTCACACAGAGGGCTATTGTTGTGTTGAATGTTGACTTTGACAATCTCTGACTCAACTGTCAAGTATTGGTTTGACTCAGTGCAGAGAGGGTCAGCCTGCAGACTGAAGGGTCCCAGGTTCAATTGCAGTCAAGAGCACATACCTGGGTTGCAGGCTCCTCCCCAGCCCGGGGCCTGGAGGCAACCTATCTATATGTCTCTCACATTGATATTTCTGTCTTTTCCTCTCTAAATATCAACGGAAAAACATCCCCAGGTGAGGATTAAAAAGAAAATGCTGCAACACACAGGCTGAAAATCGCTGGTCAAGAAGCATAGTTGACTGAGAGAGAGGCATTTAAGCAAAGCACCAACCGTCTGGAGCCCTACAAGCCCTCTGCATTGGCCAATCTGGCAAGTTTCAGGCAGGTAAGAGAGGCACTTGATGCTGGAGTGTTAAGCAACCTCCAAACTATGGAGGAGTTTCTAGATTATGCTGAGTTTAAATTTCATTGTGTAGGTAATGAGGAACGGAGAGGCTGTCAAACACTTGAAGTATTGTAGAACATGAACCCGGAGGAAAACCAGGAGTCCTCATGGTGAGTTGTTTCTACACCCATTGGCCCTCCCGCCTGCTGGCTGAGGGCTCCCACACTTGGGTGCTTCTTCCTGTCTCTGAATCTGGAAATTTAGGCATGAGTTGCTCAAATACTTATGAAACCAATTAATATCTAGCAATGTTGCCCAAGGAAAGCAAGGAGAGGGACTAGAAGTTCAGTAGGAGAGGGCTGGTCTCTCCTGTTGCTCGTAGAAGTAGGCTCTCAGGGTACCGCTGGGTAAGCAATCCCAGAGGCCCCCGCGGGAGGATGTGATATGGTAGAAAGCTTTATTTCTGTGGAATGACACGCCTGGGTTTCCCTCAGTCATGACGTGTAGCTGGATGTCAGCAGAGCTGAAGTCAGAGCCAATGTCCAGTTTCCGGTCCATATTCACACAGTCCAATACAGCATCAGGTCGCTGCAGTCCTCAGTCCATTGTGCGTGGGGTCCGAGGGGCTGTGGGCCATGCAGGCGAATGCAAGAGAACACACCTGGAGCAACAGGAGCCCAGGAGCCAAGAGGGAAGAGCAATGAGAGCCCAAGCTAGCCGTGGCCACGCCCATTCTGACCAACCACGCCCATCCCCAGGTGTAATTGACGGACAGGTCACTCTCCAGTCACCCCACCTTTACGGGGCATGCGCCCCTCTTCCCTCTGTCGGATCCCTTCCCTTTCTGGGGGCGCCAAGCTGCAGCTTCCTGGTGAGACGCCCAAATGACAGGCCCGGAAGGTCTGCCTTCCCCTAGCTCCTTCTTGAGATTAACAACCAGCTCATCACAGCTCATTGCACCGGGTGGGCTGACCCGCTCAGCACGTGCTTTCACAGGTACCAAAAGGGAGATTGCGTCTGTGGGTGCGTGGCGGCCGAGGGCCTGTGGCCCCAAATGAGCCTTTCTCCGCGGCAGAGCCCTTTCCTCCCCGGCCTGGACCGCGGGCGGGGCACTCCCGTGGCTTTCAGTCTCCTCGGACCCTGGGAGCAGGGCCTCCGTGCAGCAGGGACCCCGCCTGTCTGGTCTCCAAAGGCTCCCGAACCCGGGGACGTGGGGGACGAAGCAGGAGGAGCAGCGCCTCCCGCCCGGTGACCTTAACGGCCAGGCGGCCGGGAAGGGCAGGAGGGCTGCTCGCGGAGGGAGCGAGGCGCCGGGCACCCTCCTTCCCGCTCGCCCGCGGCTCCTGCTCTGGAAACGCGGGGACGTCCGAGTGGGTGGGGCCTGACTCCCAGGCCACGAACTTGGAGAACTTCGCTCTCTAAGGAGGCCGCCGCTTCACCAGCCCGCACCAAGGACCACCTTTCCCAAGCGACGCGGGGCGGGGCTGCTGGCCCGGTGCATTGTGGGCACTGTAGTCCGGAGCGGCTCGATCCCGCCTTCCGCGCCGTCCGGGGCTGCGGTCCGAACTACACCTCCCGTCGGCCCGCGCGCCGCCCAGGCCGCCGCGCGAGGCGTCCGCGAGCCGAGAGTCTGCAAGATGGCCGCGTGGGGACGGAGGCGCCTGGGCCCGGGCAGCGGAGGCGCCCGAGAGAGGTGAGACCGGGGCTGGCGGCCGCTCCGAAGTGAGGCGCAGCGCGCGTGGCCAGCGAGGCCGACTGTGGCTGCAGCGCCGTCCTGCCCTCGTCCCTGGCGCCCCCTTCGCTCCCACCTCCCTCCCGTCCCTCCGCCGGGCACGCGGGGCCCCGGTGCAGGTCGACCCGCAGCCGCGTGGGAGCCGTGCCGAAGCGGCCTCCGCGGGCTCGGGATCTGGAGCGAGGCCAGACCGGGCCGCGCAGGCCCAAAGGGCCCGCCTGCTGCTCGCGGGCCGAGCGGCGTCCGGCTCCGGTCACGCCCGCCACGCTCGCCTCCCGGCCGCGGCCTGACGTGGCGGGGACGGGCCCCGAGGGAGGGGCGCGGCGGGGGGGGACGCGGTCCGCGCTGTGGCCGGCGGCCACCGCCCTCCCCAGGGCCTCGGGCTGGCCTCGGACTCCCGTCGGTGGTTGCGCGGACGCCCGCGGGGAGTCCTTACGGTGACCTTTCCCGATGAATGGCGTTGGGGAGGGAGTGAGCGCGCTGCCTCCGGGGCCTCCGCGGGAGGACTGGCCTCCGGCGGGCGAGGCTGGGTAGCCGCGCGCGAACCTGCGGGTTCTGCTTCCGGGAGCGGCCGCCGCGGGAGCCGGGAGGAGGGGCGGCGGGGGGCCCGGGGAGGCCGGCCTGGCGGCGAGGCGCGATGGCACAGCGCCGTCCCGGGGGGAGCGTGTTCTGCTCGCTGGTGTGTCCTTTTGGGGGAGATTTCCAGAGGGGCCCCCGCCCGCCCCGCAGCTGCTCCGCTCGGTGTCACTCCTAGTCCCGCGACTCCCCGTGGCCTCCACCGGCGCCGGCAGGCGGTCCTGGCCGGACGACCAGTGGGAGACGGACCCTCGCTGAGCGGCTGCTCGGAGGGTTCCGCGCTTCCTGTCTCTGGGGAGCAGAGTGGCGCGCACATGCAGTTTTGTTTCCCCAGCTCCGACCTTGCGTTTCCTGGATGAGACATTGAGAGGGTTTTTCCAGTGGCCTGAACAGCCAGGAACATTTCCAGGTGTTTCATGCAAACACGCACCCGTTAGTACTAGGAAATACCCTGTTGAGAAGACGTGAGGAGTGTCAGAGAGAAGGCTTTCCTCCTCACGGGGTCGCAGCTGGAAGGGCCACGTTGGGGCGCCCAGGCAGGGCTGCGAGGCTCTGACTGACCAGGAAATTAGATACGGCCCAGCCGCGTGGCCGGTTGAGCGTGGACCCAGGAGCCTGGAGGACGCCCGGTCGCACATGCAGGGTCGTGGCTCCATCCCCAGTGTGAGGCGTGCAGGGCGGTGATCAGTGATTCTCTCATCTTTGATGTTTCTAACTCTCCCTCTCCCTCTCTCTGAAATCAGTTTTTTAAAAAACGATTAAGTGAGATATTGGGGATTTTTTTCTCCTTGGTTTGAGACAATCATTAATTCAAAACTGAGTTTGCAAACCAGCATCCCATAGACTGAATCCATTCCCTGATTGTAGCCTCTCCGTCTTTAAGAGAATTTAAAGTAGTTGCCAGCACCTTCCCACACACACACCCTCCCTCCCTCCCCTTGAACAGCTGAGTGGGGCCCAGTTTCCTTCCTTTCAGTATAAAGTAGATGCCAACCTGGTCAGGCCCAGTGCTTCCTAGTTCACCCAGCAGTCCTCACCTGAGCGTGGACTCATTGCTGCTACCTGCCTGGTCTCCTGGGTGTCAGGTTGCAATCCCTGGCCAGGAACTGAAGGCTCTGCTCACACATGCAGATGTGTTAGCCAGCAGTGGGCATCTGGTTTGGTGGTTTGGGGGACTCCAGCTCTCCTTCTATATAATGCACTATTGAAGGGGGCCCCTCTGTTTGCGCCATCTGCCTTCCAGGTGACATGGGGGTGGGAGGACATGACTTCATTTGCCTTGGCTGTGAGGCCCTAGCTGGGGACCTGGTTTCCCTCCGCGTCCCATGTGAGCAAGGAATGGAAACATAATCTTCCCACACACTCTCACCCCTGCCAGCTCGCTGAGTCCTGGGCATACCTCCATTCCTGCACTGTGGGTGGGCAGACTGGGTGGGGCAGGCTGGATTAATGGATTGGCGGCACCATAGATTATGAGGCCCACATGTATTACTGGCTCTTAAAACTGAAATGTGGCTGTTTACTGCTCTCTTAAATGACGTTGCTCCATGTCACATTTGTGCTGACTCAAATCTCAGCTCCACATTGTAAGACCACTTCCCTGAGTTGCTGCACAAACCTGGTTGGCATCTGCTTTATGCTGAAACGGAAGGAAACGGTCTCACTTGGTGCACGGGCTGGAACAGACTTTCTAGAATAGCCAGTGACTGCAGACGCCACAGCACGCCTTGCACTTAAAGGCTCCAGTGCCAGATTGCCCCTGAGAATTTCTGTCATCAGCTGTAATGATGGTCGAGTTTATGGATTCCTGCTTCACCTGGTTCTTGAGTCTAGAAGTGTGTTCCTTCAGTAGCCACTAGTCTCATGTGGTAGCTACATTTAAATTAATTAAAATTAAGTAAAATGAAAATTCAGCTCCTCAGTCACATAGTCACATTTCAGGTGCTGGCAGCCCCTGTGGCTGTGGCTGTCGTGGATGGAGACACAGAACATAGGCTTCGGTGCAGGAGTCCCAGCGACAGGACCCCGCTGGTCTAGCCTGAACTAGGGAAGGGTAGAAATAGCAAAACGAAAGCTGCTTGCATGTTGATTTTTCTCTCCACTCCATTAAATCTAGGAAATCAACAGTGTTTGTAATGAAGAACATCAGACTCTGAGCTGTAACCTGAATTCTTGTCCAAAATTCAGCACACTGGCAGCAAGCACACGACACAGACTGCCACTTGGCCTGTCGACGTCTTTGAGACACACTTGCCCACCTAGGAAGGCACAGTGCAGGTACCTGTGTATTCTGCCACTTGGGTGCCAGTCCGGATCAGCGCACAGACGGCCCTGCCTGTCCCCTTGGGCTCCTTGTCTTCATGCTCTCAGGGCCTGTGCACCCTGAGTCCTCCGTGCTTGCTGGAATGTGAGTACAGCCATATGCTCTCAGTTCCTGCATTTATCCTGAAGGTGTGTTTTATCTGATACCGATCATGATTTGAGGCAGCAGCACTGTTTGCAGGCCTGGGGTTTTCCGAGGGCCAGGCACACTGGACTAAATGCTCGGGTTTTAGGATGAAATCACTTTTTGCATCCTGGCCCTTTCCTGCTTGCGCAGCATCTTCAGGCAGCCCATTCAGGGGGATTCCTTGCATGCCTTTCACACTCTATGCCTTGGTATTTGATCTTTTGGCAGCTCTGCTTTAATCTGTGAATCAGACGCATGTAGCTCTGGATGGCTGTGGAGGGTTTAGTTCCTAGTCCAGCTGCATAGAAGGCCCATGCACCACATGGCAGGAGGCACACTCCCCTCATTCTGATCTGATCCTTTCCTTTTAGTGCTGAAGAACTTTAGGGGTTTGTATTTTATTTCTCCCGAAAGACTCCCATTATGGCTCTGGTGTGTGGTTGCAATGTTTGTTTCCTCCTGGTGCAGGTGAGTCGTGCACACAGCATCTGCACTCAGGTCTGTATATGCGCAACCAGGAGGGGTGGGTCCGGTCCAGCTGGCCACCAGAGGTGGAGTTGTGCATTGTGGGTTAGGGTCTGCTGGGGTGCATCCTCTTAGGCATAAATGTGTTTCCCTTGATTCATTTGAGCAACCTGGATTTCCAGGTATAGTAACTTGTTAGACTGCATTCCAGTTCAGGCCCAACTTTCTGAAGAAGAGGAATGATCTTATGTCCAGGGAGGTGAAAAGAAGGCTGAGTTTGACTTCTCTGCCCCAAGCCTCTGTGTGCATGCATGCATGCGTGTGTGTGCATCTCCATGCATGTGTGTGCACGTGTGTGGGCGTCTGCATGCACCTCAGTGAGTGAGGATAGTGGGAGGGAAGGGGAAGCACTCCACAGTGAGCATACGGACCCTCCAGCTGCCACAGTGTTCTGTCCCTGGTGCCAGCAGCAACCATACAGGCCCAGAGTTCTTGGGAAAGCCCAGAATCACTTAGTAGTCCTAACAGAGCTTTACTCAGGGCTGTTCATTAGGATAACCATTAGCCACTTGTGACTTTAAAGCATTTGAAGTGTGGCTCGTGTGTCTGAGGAACTGAATGCTTTAATTTTACTTAATGTAAACACTGGGTGATGCTTCCCAGCAGTCACTGGTTTGGACACCCAGCCCCTCCCCTCCACTGCAGCAGCCTGGAAGAGCTAGGCCTTTGCCCACTTGACACCCCAAAGCTGGCTCAGGGTAACCAGGGGGTTTGCCCTTGGACACAAAGCCAGGGAGCGACTGAGAGGGAACTTGAATGCAGGCCTCTCGATTCCCACACTTGATGTGCTGTGTTCTTGATCTCAAAGCAGAGAGCTGAGCACAGAGGAGGAAGGTGTTCGCTTGCATGTAGAGATGCAGGTGCCAGGTGCCCTGTGAGAGGAAGTTCCTCCATATGGGGGCTCCATGCCTGTGCCTTGAAATCCCAGCATAGAATTTTACTGCTTCCTTTGGCTCTGGATGGAGGAAGCAGTTTTTGGTTAGCCAACTGTGGGCTCTCCAAGACATGGTGGGTAGAGGTAGGATCCAGCACCTCACGGATCATGGGTGACTGAGTGACCACGTGGTTCTTGGGTAGAAAGCAACGTGACGTATGGACCTGGTTTAATTTTCAGCCGCCCGTTGTCTTAGTGACTGTAGCTGTTCTTCTCCCGTCACTCACTTCAAGTGTGCTTCTGCTAATGCCTGTCACATTCAGGCCCAATGCTGGGTACTGGGTGAGAGTACTTCCCTGCTTTCAGGGACTCAGAATCAACAGCCTTTTGTAGTTCTGGGAGCTCACACCTCAGTCCTGCCTGTGAGCCTGGGGCCCGCTAGAAAACGGGCCTAAAGCCAGTGCTTCCACTCTGGATGTATTTGGCTCTGGTTCTAGGAAGGGGCAGCGTGGCAGTGCTTCCTTGCTTGAAACTGGGGAGAGAGGCCGCACGCAGGCTTCTTGCAGGCACTCTGCTGCCCGAATGTTGGGCTACTCCTGCTCCATGGGTTTGGGGGGCCCCGTCACTCTGGTCTCTTCACCCCAAGGATACAGGGCTGTTGAACAATATTCCCTGAAAATGTTTATAATAATGCTCCCATTATTAAAAAAAGCACATATTTATATTTTTTAATACAGAATTCTAAGTATGAGGAAAAAATTAAGAATCACCTGTTAGGCCACTATTCAAACAAAACCATTATTGACTATGTTTGTGTATAGCACCTTTGATGCCCTTCCCCCCATATAATTTTTCTTGGATTTTTAAAAATTATATTAAACGCATCAGAAGTATATTTCTGACAAGCTACCATATGTGTGATCCTTGAAACCATTTGCTAAAGGATGGAAGCTGGTCATAAAAGCAGTGCACGGGATGAGTGCAGGTACTTGGAGGGCCCAGAATAGGCAGCCCAGAGTCCAGCAGATGGATGTTGCCAGGGGCTGGAGAGGTGGGGAGTGAGGATTGACAGGGCTCTTCAGGGTGATGAAATGCCCTAAAATTGATTGTGGTCATTGCACAACTGGGTGAAAGTGCTGAGCCGTTGAATTGTACACCTAAGTGGGTGAATCCCATGGTGTGTGAATTTTGTCTCAATAAAGCCATTATCTTAAAAAGTACAAATCAAATCCACAGTGAGCTCCCACCTCGCACCATCAGGATGACTACTGTGAAACAGCCGTGTGGGTGAGGCTGTGGGGAGGTGGGACCCCCCCATGCACCGGTGCTGAGAATGTCAAGTGGTACGGCTGCTGTGGAAAGCAGGATGGCGGTTCCTCAGAAAAGGGAAAATGGAGCCCAGACCGGTTTGGCTCAGTGGATGGAACGTAGGCCTGGGGACTGAAGGGTCCCAGGTTCGATTCCGGTCAAGGGCATGTACCTGGGTTGTGGGCACATCCCCAATGGGGGGTGTGCAGGAGGCAGCTGACCGATGTTTCTAACTCTCTGTTCTTCTCCCTTCCTCTCTGTGAAAAATAAGTAAAATATATTTAAAAAAAAGAAAAGGGGAAATGGAACTACCATCTAATAATTCCATTTCTAGGTATGTATCCAACAAGATTGAAAGCAGAGATGAGATGCACACATATTTTTACATCCATGTTCACAGCATTATTCACAGCTAGAGGCTCAGTGCACACATTTGTGCACTGTGGGGTCCCTTGGCCTGGCGGGGGATGGGGGAAGGATCGTGGGAGGTTGGCTATGGGAGCGCACTGACCACCAGGGGCAACTCCTCTGTTGAGCATCTGCCCCCTGGTGGTCAGTACGTCATCATAGTGATGGGTCAACCAGTTGTTCAGTCGACCAGTTGTGATGGTCACTTAGGCCTTTATATAGATAGATTGGAATGTTATTCACCCCTGAAGGAAATTCTGACACGTGCTGTATAGCAGATGCACCTTGAAAATATTGTGCTAAGTGAAGTAAGCCAGTCACAAGAGGACAAACCCATATGGTTCCACTTACACACGGTGCCTAGAACAGTCACGGTCATAAACACAGAAGTGGAATGGCGGTGTGGGTGGGAGTTGTTTGATGGGGACAGAGTTTGAGTTTTGCAAGATGAAAAGGTTCTGGAGGCAGGTTGCACAACAATATGAATGTACTTACCAATACTGAACCACATTAAAAGTGGTTAAGATAATAAACTTTTTTGTGTATTTTACCATATTTTTAAAAATTAATAAGCCTGTGTACTCACTACTAAGTTTAAGAAACAGAAAACTAGCATCACCCTGGCCTGTGTGTCTCCCCCAGGCAGAGGCACGAGTTGTCTGTCCTCTGCTTGCTTCTCTTCGCAGTCGGAACACGGAAACCCGGTAGTCTGTGTGCTTTAGGATTGAGTGTGAAATGTCCCCTGTGTAGGTCTCGCACCTGCGTTGTCTCCACCTCCGCCTCACCTGAGGGGCGCGCTGCAAAGTGGGTGGCCGGAACTCCTTCACCTTTGCTCTGGAGGACATCACATCAATGGGGGCCAAGCAGTGCTGCGCTGAGCATCCTGTGCAGCTCTGACTGGGGAGGTGTTTCTAGATTTGGGGACCCCATGTTGGTGACGACTTCTGTAATCCCAGGTTCCTTTGAGATGGGCCTTGCAGTGGATCAGGGGACCAGGAGGAGCCCAGATCCCGGGGAAGCGGAGTCTGTCTTGCAGCCCTCCCCATGGCTGATCCTCCTGGTGGGCTCCTTTGGTGAGTGTTTCCCAACACTGCCCGAGCTGGAGCCGGTTCCAAGGAGGAGGGAGCGTCTCAGGTCTCGGCCAACCGGTTGAAGGTGGAGGAAGAGCAGGTTCAAGAGCCCGTCCTGGTGTAGTGTCTGCAGCTGCCACTCGCCACTCGAGCTCAGATAGGTGGGAGCTGCTCCAGGCAGTGAGGCCAGCTTGGGGAGAGGTGTCTGGGAGAGCAGCCCTGCTCTGTAAGTACTAACTGAAGTGCTTCCGTCCCCTCCCCAGTGTGACGTAGTCCTCGGGTATTTGTGTATCTGTCCAGGAGGGTCCTGTGCATATAAAAGCAGATGTCTTCATTTAAGAATACACTAAAGGCGGTTACCACAAGCACTGCTGTGTCACTGACGTTCAGTTTCTTTCTTAGAGACTTTTCCATTCTCTGCTTTCCTCTTTCTCTTTAGAACACTCTCTACTCTGCCCTCTCACTGCAGGAAAAGGCTGGAGCATAGTCTCAGGAAGCCTGGGCCACATGGGCTCTTCTGCAGTCTCCTCCCAGGCTAGGCTCATGGGGGCTGGCTGACTGCTTCAAGGCGGCCTTCCAATTGGGTGCTTTCCTGCTTGGGTTACATTTGATCCAGAAACAACCAAGCCGTGCGCGTGCGTGCGTGCGTGCGTGCGTGGCAGGGGGCGCTGGGTAGCTGGGCTGTCATGGACATGATTCTCCTGGGCATCTTTCGCTCTTCACCACCAGGTTTCTGAAGTGCCCGTCATGCATGGAATCTGGTGATTGGGGAAGTTTTTAAAACCTATATTTGCAGGGTCTGATGGTGTCCCAACTGCCACAGCCTGGGTGGAGGGGCAGGCGCTGACTGATGGTGGCTGGCCCTGGTTGTCAGTGCAGGTTTCTTTTGAGGCTTGCTGTTTTCTGTTTGTACATGGGGTCCTAGGCATCTTCTCTAGGCTCCAGATTCCATGCTTTCCAGTGGGTACAATCCCTCGCAGCACTGGGGGTGGTGGCTCTGCTGTGTGTGGGCACCGCCTGCTGGGCTGGCCGCGGGCGGGCCTGCCTGGTGTGAAGGTGCTGGGAGGTTACTTCAGTGCGATTGTGCTCTTGTCTGCACATGTGGAGAGTCGGTTTGCGATGACAGTAGGAGGGTGGATGCTTTGGCAGGCTGTGTGCACGAGGTGAGTGCACCGCGCCCATGCGTGCTCCTCAGAGCCGTGTTGTTCGGGACTGCCCAAGCTGCAGGCCTGTGTGTGCTCGCTGTCGCTCCTGTGCTGTTGGGCTGACAGTGGGCAAACCTCACATACTCCCACACTCCCAGGGCCACACACTAATCTGTGTTGACTAATGATAGGGATGGCCTTGCCTACCACCCCTCCCTGAGGAACCTGAGAGAGCGCACCAGGATGGCTGGGAAGGCAGGCCTGGGCGAGTGTGGGTGCAGCTGGGCTTACAGAGGCCAGGGCAGCGAGGAAGGAACTAGCATGGGGGGGAGGTAGGGGGGGGGGATCTGCCCACTATGTGTTTCCAGATGAAGTAGGATATCCAGGTGCTGTGGTTCCAACTAGCATTTCTTATAAGTCCAACAGTATTTTTTTCATAACAGAATGGCTATAATCTGCTGAGTACAGAAGGGCACTAGTGACTAAGGTAGCTTTGGGGTTTGTCAGGAACGTCTGTAATCTCAGCCTTGATACCTGTATTTTGCTTTGAATGTCCCAGAGGACTGGCCAGAAAGCTCGCCTCGCATGCCAGCAGCAGCCGCTGTCCCAGCCTCACTGCAGTGGTTAGCAGGACACAGCTGATGTTGAAGTGTTGCCTCTTGAATGAGTTGACTGCCATCTCCCCACCCCCATTCCCTTGTTCTTGTTTCTCTCCCTGGCCTCCCTTGGCTAATGAAGTTGAGAACACAAAGGAAGCCTCTGGGCTGGAAACCAGTCTCCTCTGGTCCCCCACCCCCCATGTGACGGGGACAGGCAGCCTGTTCCAGGTGGTCCGAATAGGGTTTCTTTGCCGCCTTCAGTGCTGAACCCTGCTTGGGAGTAATAATGAAATGGCCTCACGTCTGTCTCTCTGAATTAAAGTCAAATGGACAAACGCCATAAAGGCCTTCCCAAGGAACCCACATTTCCCGTTTCATAAGCTTCTGGTGGGTTCTCCCAGAAACGCTCGTCACTCACTGGAACAGCAGCCCTTATCACCGGCACGCAGCAGGCGCTTTGGCAGCATCCCATGTGAGGAGGCTTGTCTGACCCCTGGGGAAGGACTGCTCCCAGTGCCCAGTTTAGTGAGCTGGTGACTTCATTACGGAGGCGGCTTCCCTGAGCCCCAGGCATGCAGGGCCCTCTCAGCGGAACTCCTTCCCCTGCACTTGGTGGCACTGCCAGCCCAGTCCCAGTGACTCCTGTTTCTGCGTGACCACAGGAGAGTGAGACATCAGCCGGAGTAAGAACCTTCCTCTGCGATCGTGCATGTGTGTGCCGAGTCCTGCCTGGGAGCAGTGACCGTGGCATTGCTTATAGTCTCGCTCTCTGATCTGTTCCTTGTTCCTTAGCCCCAGCATCCCGTTCCCACCAGCCCTTCATCTTGGAAGGAGGCCTGAGACGCCATTCATGCTGCACTCAGGTCTAGGCGATGATCATTTATTATTTTGTTGTTTATCCTCAGCTGAGGATATTTTTTCCATTGAATTTTTTTTCTTTTTTTAGCGGGTGGAGCAGGCGGAGGTGCGGGGCGGGGGGCGTGCAGAGAGAGAGAAACATTGATGTGAGAGAGATACATCGATTGGTTGCCTCCTGCACATGCCCCAACTGGGGCCGGGGATCAAACCTGCAACTGAAGTACACGACCAGAATCAAACCTGAGTCTGTGGGCCGACACTTCTAACCCCTGAGCCAAACCAGCTAGGGCTGTTTTTGGTTTTAAGATTTTTAGAGAGAGAGGGAGAGAAACGTTTATGTGAGAGTAAAACATTGATGAGCTGCCTCCTGCACACACACCCCCAGGGACAGAGCCCAAAACTCAGGCATGTGCCCTGACTGGGAATAGAACCAGTAACTCTTCAGTGCCTGGGACGATGCCCACCGACTGGCCAGGGCAAAGGGTGTGTGATGAGGTGGCTCTGCACAGCCTGGGAATAATAGAGATTAAGCACCTTGATCCAGCCTCAAGAGCTGTGTCAGAGGCTGGGCTAAAGGCTTCTGATCAGATGAACAGATAACACAGCTGGGAGAAAAGCAGCTGTGCTGGGCAGCTTTGTGGAGATTCAGAAAGATCAGAACAGGCCGCAGCAGCCAAACGAAAATGACAGGTGTGTACAGGTTTGTAATGAGGTTTGCCCGTCGGGTGTGGGAAGAGTGCTCTGGGTGGGAAGTTTGCCTTTGAGAGGGCTCAGGCTGAGAACCTGGAAACTGCCTCCCTGCTGCTGTTGGGCTTTGATGTGTAAGGCTCCACTTTGAGGATCCTGTTACCCATCCCTGGTCCTGGGAGGTGAGGGGATGGGGAGGGGTCCAATCAGCTCAGCCTCTGGGAGTGGGTCTTTGTGAGACTAAATCCAGTCCTGGGCTTACAGGTCAGCGTGGACTCTCAGGGTCCACTGAGTGTCAGTCATTGCTGTTCTTGAGATGTCTCTTGCTCGCTAAGCAGTGTGCTGGGGGCTTGGGGTGCTGGCCTGGGGAAGGCCAGGGACTTGGTGCAGCGTGTCCTTCCACAAGGGTCAGAGGAGTTTGGTTCGCAGTTGCCCAGGGCAGAAGTGTTCTGCAGGCCAGAGGTGGCTGGTTTGGAGCATGTACGGGGCAGGGTGTTGGGTGGTGTCTGCCTCAGGCCCTGCAGTTGCCCAGACTTCACCCTGCTGACCTTGGGCTTCTGTGTTGGGGATGTTAATGCGATTCGGGGCTGACTTCATCCTTGTTTGCTGCAAGCTCAGTTAACTGTCCATCCACTGCAGCAGACCAGCTGTGTGGCTCTCTTAGAGATGAGGGTACTCCTGCACCTTTTCATATTCCTTTAGTTTATTCTTTCAGAAAAAAACAATTCTTTACTGATGATCTTGAGTATTGGGTTCTAAGGGTGAAAGAAACTTAAGTGAGAGGTGGTGTTTTCAAGAGCGCAGGCTCTGAGCTGAGGCCAGACCCCGCCTCAGTGCCTTCCCCTCAGTGTCTCAGCAAAGAAACCTAGTAAGTGCTCCCAGCTAACTCGTGTCTTTTTATTGCCTCTCCCTCCTAAGGGTGAGCTTGTCGGCCACAGACTGTTACATTGTGCACGAGATCTACAATGGGGAGAACGCGCAAGACCAGTTTGAGTATGAGTTGGAGCAGGCCCTGGAAGCCCAGTACAAGTACATCGTGATCGAGCCCACCCGCATCGGTGATGAGACCGCTCGCTGGATCACTGTGGGCAACTGTCTGCACAAGACCACTGTGCTGGCGGGCACCGCTTGCCTCTTCACCCCACTGGCACTGCCCCTAGATTACTCCCACTACATCTCCCTGCCCGCGGGCGTGCTGAGCCTGGCCTGCTGCACCCTCTACGGCATCTCCTGGCAGTTTGATCCCTGCTGCAAGTACCAAGTGGAGTACGACGCCTATAAACTGTCCCGCCTGCCCCTGCACACACTCACCTCCTCCACCCCCGTGGTGCTGGTCCGGAAGGACGACTTGCACAGAAAGAGACTGCACAACACGATAGCGCTCGCCGCCCTGGTGTACTGTGTGAAGAAGGTGTACGAGCTCTACGCCGTATGACGCACGCGCCCGCCCATAGGAGACAGCAGTGTATGCAGGTCGCACAGGAACATTTTTTTGCTCCAGGAGGCGATGGAGCCTGGGAAGGTGTTTGGTTTAATAGTTGTTATTTTTAAAAAATAACACAGATCATAAATGTACCAAGGGTTTTTTCAACTCACCACACTAAGCTGTGGATTTCCGCAACCCATGGGGAGTCTGAGGCCATGGGATTCTGACTGGGCATGGAATGTTGATGGAAGCTGAGGGGTGTGAGTGTGCTGGGGTGGGAGTCTTGAAGTTTATTGTTTAACTACCTTCCAGAGCCAACCAGAAGCAATTGACCATTAAAATGATGAGAATTTCAACTCCAAGTGTCTTTGCTTTTCACGACTGTGCCAGTAGCTGCTGCAGTCGGCCCGTGGACGGGCACCAGAGGCCATCCTGCGTCTGGCTGCAGCCTATGTCAGCATGTGAGTAGAGCAGGCCCTGAGCACGGCAGGCTTGGACCCACCTGGAGCCATCTCATGTCTCACCTGGCCCTGCTTCCCAGGCTCAACACCATGCAGGGATGGGGCAGGGGAGGGTGACAGGCGTGGAGGTGCAGGTGCAGAACTGGGGTCTGACCTCTTGCCCAGATTTGGATTTAAGACACGAGAAGCTCCGATCTGCACGTTTAAAACACTGAGGCTGTTCCTGACATGCCCTGAGCCGGTCTGTGAGCACCACCTTCCATATTCCCTCTAAGCCTTTGCGTAAATGGAATTATCCCTGCCTTAATGGCAGCTTTCCTAAGACCTGCTCTCAGCCATCCTTGAAGAGCTATGAAGCACTTCCTCCAAAGGGTAAGGTCCCACCTGGAAGGTCATCTTGGAGAGCAATGACAATCTGTACGAAGGCCTCGGGCGATGTACATTTTTCTAGGCCCAGAGCTTTAAAGATGAGAGGATCCATGGTGGGGCAATCACATGAGATCTTGCTCCTGGGCGGTGTTGTCAGTCTGGTTCAAACGCATAAAAATTCAAAATCAAAACAAAAGGAACCGATGGCCCACCAAGCTTGCCAGGGGCCAGAATCGTTGTTGGGTAAACACTACTGTTTCCATGGTGGTCTGGTCACCGGAACCAGGCAAATTGGCAGTGATCCCAGACAGACCTCGGCTCAACTGGGCTGCCTGACTGCTGGCCCCTTAGCCTGCTGGGCAGGAATGGTAGGTGTTTTTGTAACAACCCAGGTTTGCACAGGGAGCCCCATGCCCTGCCTGCAAATCAGATTTCACGGGGGAGGCAGATAGATGCCATCCCAGGCCTGCTGAGCAGAAGCCCTCACCAGAAAGAGGCCAGAGTTGAGGCACAAAGTGATGGCTGTGGGGTAGACCAGCTCTGATTTTGAAATGCCACCTTAACCGTGTCTTTGCTGGAGTGAGCACACAGCCTCTAGCTGAGTGGTGCCCCAAGCAGGGAAGGAGCCGTAGAGCCACGTAAAGCCACGTCTCACGTCGGAGTGTCCGGCCCTCTGCTGGTGCTGACGTGCCTATCCTGCCACATTCCACCTAGACACAGCTGACATGGGTCATGCTCACATTACCTGGCCACAGCGCTCTTGAAACGAAATAGCTGCCACCTGAGAGAAAGCAGAGGCCAGGCGAGGTGAGCCGCCTCTGCCAAATCCACGTCCACAGGCATGAGGCCCGTGTGGATGCTTGTGACTGGGTTGACCTAATCCTGAGTCTGGTTCTAACTATCTGCCTCTCCAATTTCAGAGAAAAGCAAACCCGCACAAACTTGGACGATCTCTCTCCTTGGTCCCATCTGTCAGCTCCCTCCAGAACAGTGTGCACGTCTGGTTCGGCAGCTGTCAATCCCTGAGGGGGAAGGGAAGCTCTCTGCTCAGTGCTGCGGAGCCAGGCCGAGTGCCTGGCAGCTACGCCTCTGGTGCACCTCGCACGAGTGGTTGTCCCTCGGCACAGGTGTACACAGCCTCTGTTGGGAAAAACTCATCCGGTTTTGTTTTTCAGGCTCTGATTTTGGCATAAAGCACAGGACCAGTGAAACACCAAGACTCTTGTAAAGTGGAAGGTGTCTCTGAACTTTATTTGAAGGCAGAACTAAGAATTGTGCGTTTCCAACCTACCCATCAGAAGCGAGAATAAAAGATGGAAAACCACCTTCAAGGATGGAAGAGAGAAACTGGATACCACTACCCCTGGGGGCAGACAGTCAAACAATCAAACGAGGGTTTGAGACAAAGGCCAGGCCTGGCCCAGCTCTCCTCTTTGGGGTACTCTTTACGGGCTGCACTCACCCTCAGGCAAGTGCTCGCTGCAATCCACATCACAGCTCCACAAGCCCCACCTCTACCAAACCTGCTCTCCAAGGGAGCAGCACCCAGGAGGGCTTAGGTGCAACCTGGGCATCAGAGCGCCCTGAGCCCTGGCCCTTTAGTCCTCTTCCTAGTTGCTGAGCCAACACACCTGTGGTGCCTTAGCAGGGCAGACAAGGACCTATCTAGTTTTAATGGATTTGTTTGTATTCTGTCACTTTCTATTTACATGGTAGAATATGAAGTTTCTATAGTAACTCTGAGCTGCGAATGTAAAAAAAAAGTTAGGCAGCTCAGCCCATGGGGCTCAGTGGTTGAGCATCGACCTGCGAGCCAAGAGGTTTGATTCCCAGTCAGAGCACATGCGCAGGTTGCAGGTTCCATCCCCAGTGTGAGGCGTGCAGGAGGCAGCTGATCAGTGATTTTCTCATTGATGTTTCTCCCCCTCTCCCTCTCCCTCTCTAAAGTCAATAAAAATATATTTTAAAAACCATAGAAGAAATGTTAGGCAAGTAAACACTTAGTGATATTTCAGTGAGATTAATGTGTCATACCATGGTTGAGACCCTTTTTGTCTGCTCCAAGCTGCTTCCCAGCCTACACCTGAGGCCACTGTCGCAGCTTTGCTACCGCATGGCCCCTAGAGGGCAGTGCACCTCATCGGCCTCAGCTGCTGGCCATTCACTTAATGGAGAGGAAAGGACAGCACCCACTCAGGGCCTTTACAAAATGCCAGCCCAGGAGTGTTCAGGGGTAGCTGTTCTTACCCATCTGCAGGGACAGCATCCTGGCCACCTCCAAGGGTGCTGGAGTGGGCACGTATGCCCTTGACATACAGATGGTCAGGAAGGAGCCCTTTCCCAATGCCGGAGGGACATCTATCCATCCACATTCCAACCATGCATCCTGGGATGGATGTCTGGGTGTGTGGGAGCTGGGATAGGTCACCACATCCAACTCACTCCTTGTCCTCCAGCTTTCAGGAAACTTGAGAGCCTTGAACACCTGAACCACAGGCTGCTCTGGCCACTTTCATTTGGGGAGTAGCTGCTGAAATGGCAAGCTTCATGGGTCCACAGGACAGTGTAAGATACAGTGTGGTGTGTGAGGGAACTTATTCCAAGGCAGGCAAGCACCATTTCCACTGTCATCTTCAATAAGGGGGAAACTTGAGGTATGAAGCTGACCTAAGGAACCTCAACCGTCACAGCCAACAAGCGGGCTGCTTCCACCAGGGAGCAGACGCTACTTTAGAAAGAGCCTCCAGCCCAGCCAGCGTGGCTCAGAGGTTGAGCGTTGACCTATGAACCAGGAGATCACGGTTGGATTCCCTCAGGGCACATGCCTGGGTTGCAGGCTGACCCCCAGTGGGGCAAGTGCAAGAGGCAGCCGATCAATGATTCTCACCCATTATTGGTTTCTATCGCTCTCCCTCCCCCTTTCTAGAAAGAGCCCCTGCCCCTGACCGGATTCTGAGCCTCGCACCAGAGGACACATGGACCGCATGTGCTCTTCCCATAGACGGGGTTTCCTTAGTGCATCTCCGCTGGGAGTGGCACCTGATCCTGCAGGGCGGGGGGCAAGAGGGCGGTGGACAGCAGGGAAATGGGAACCCTTTTCTGGTCCTAGAGCTGGTGCCACTGGGAGGTCACTGATGGTCACATTAGCCCCCAGCTGGGTTGAAGGGGACACTGCAGGGCCTGGAGGTGGAGGGGAAGGACGGCATTTTACAGGCTTCTCCCTTGGGGCCTGGAAGTGGGCTCTGCTCAAACTATAGGCAAGTGGTCCTGGGTGAGTCAGATGTGGACAGTGAGGCCGAGGCACCGTCAGGTCTGCTGGTCTCCAGATGGAAACCCAGTCTGGGAGCCAGTGGAGACTGGGATCCGAAGGAGGCGCAGTTATCTAGCCCTCAACAAGTAGGGCTCATGTGTCCATTGATTTATTTCATGTTGTCAGCATTAAAACCCAGCTCATTCCTCCTCAGGGCCGGCCCGTGGCGGGAGGCCTGTTGCCGCTGTGTCCGATCTCGCCTTACAGGCCGGCCTGGGCTCTGAGGGGAAGGGCCTCCAGCTCCACCTAGACAGCAGCCTGTGAGGCACTAGGAGTCCTTGGGCTTCTGCTCCTTCCGGGCCCGGGAGGCCATGAGGCGGAAGAAGAGTGCGGGGGCCAGCGTCCGCAGGTAAATGGCCAAGGAGGGTGCCAGGCTGGCCAGGACCACGTCCTCCTTCTTCTTCCCCACAGCAGCCAGGACGTCTCGGGCCACGTCCCCAGGCACTCGGCCCTGGGCGGTGGTCTCATCCATAACTAAAGTGGACAAAAGAAACCCGTGAACTTGAAGGCACAAGTCCCTCTCGGCTGAGCTGGCATGGACCAGACCGTGGTGCGGTCAGCTCCCCAGCTTTCCCATCGTGCACCCACCATCCTAGCTCTCCTGCATCCAGGACAAGAGGACCCCTAAGTGGCTCAGGGTGGAAGCCAGGGTCAGAGACCTGTGGGCAGGACATGGGAACAGAGGTGGAGCCTGTCAGTGCTCAGGACCAGCCTAGGTGGGGTCAGAGTCAGGTGCTCACCACAGCCGAGGAGGGCTTCCCAACCTTAAGAATCTGCGCCTTTGAAAGCACCAATGACTCCAGAAGGTGAGCCATCAGTCAGCATGGGCGACTGCTGAGGTCAGCCAGTGAGGGAAGGCCCTGGCCACTTGTGATCCCACTACTAAAGGGTCAGGTGCTCACTGTACACAGAGCAGGAAGGAATCGGTTAGGGTTAGTGACAGCTGTGGGAACCAGGTGTTAGGCTGGTTAACAGTAACTGGTTCCTTCTTCCCTCATCTGACAATTTTGCCAAAAAAGTAGGACCCATAGGCAGGCATTGAGGAGGCCACTATCACAGACCATTAGAAACTGCTCTCATGTTGTCCAAACCGCCTGTGCTTCCAATCAGCATCTGTTCTCATTGTGTTTTTGTTAACACAGAAGAATAGGTTTCTGATTGTTGCTTATTTTTCAACTAGGGGCCCAGTGCACAAAAGTTTGTGCACTCTGCGGGGGGGGGGTGTCCCTCAGCCCAACCTGTGCCCTCTTGCAGTCTGGGACCCCTCGGGGGATGTCCACCTGCTGGCATGCCTGGCCAGCCTGGGTGAGGGGCTGATGGCTGTTTGCAGGCTGGCCAAGCCCCTAGGGGGGACCCCTCGGGGGATGTCCACCTGTTGGCATGCCTGGCTAGCTTGGGTGAGGGGCTGAGGGCCGTTTTCAGACTGCCCACAGCTCCCATTGACCCAACATCCCAGTGAGGCTGGCTGGAATCAGGTTTCTGTGGTTTATTTATCTTATATAATTGAAACTTTGTTGCCTTGAGCAGAGGCCTAGGCAGGCAACTAAGCCTCCTGTTTGCTTCAGTTCCATGGCTTCTATAATTGAAACTTCGTTGCCTTGAGCGGCCTAGTCAGGCAGTTTCCTCCATCGCTGGTGCAACGGAAGCCTCCTGTTTGCTCTAGCTCCGTGGCTGCCATCTTGGCTGGGTTAATTTGCATACAGCTGCTCTGATTGGCTGGCAGGTGTGGTTTGGCTGGTGGGCATGGCTTAGGTGTAATGGAGTGAGGGTCACTTTGCATATTACTCTTTTATATTCAATTTCCAGAGAGAGTTCTTTAAAAAGATTCTTCTGCCCTGACCGGTTTGGCTCAGTGAATAGAGCGTCGGCCTTCGGACTGAAAGGTCCCAGGTTCGATTCCGGTCAAGGGCATGTACCTTGGTTGCGGGCACATCCCCAGTGGGGGGGGGGGGTGCAGGAGGCAGCTGATCGATGTTTCTCTCATTGATGTTTCTAACTCTCTATCCCTCTCTCTCTATAAAAAATCAATAAAAAATATTAAAAGAAAAAAAAAGATTCTTCTAAGTAGAAGTAATATAAAGATGAACCTCTCTGGGTTTATGCCTCTGTCTTGCCTCATGAGTGAGAGCCACTGCCCCCAGGGCACAGGCCTTCTTGGCTCAGTCTAGCTGGGGAGCGTGCAGGGCCGGGAGGCCCCAGTGAGCGCATATCTAGGGAGGCAGCACACAGAGGGCGCTCAGGGCCAGCAGGCCTGTTGCGCTTGGGAAAGCAGAGCTGGCTCCCATAGCAGCACACCCATGGGCCACCATACCTGAGAGGCAAAACCCACTGGTCTCTACTGGCTTGAGCCTGCATCTGGGTCACAGCTGGGCCACTGCAGGTGACAGGTCAGCTCGGCTCTCTGGCAGAAGCCAGAGGGAGGTTCTGAGGGATGCGCCCACCTCACCCCGGAAGCTCACTGCTTTGAGTGCCCTGAAATCAGTTACTTCTCAAGCATTGTGGGTAGGGAACCTCTCGGGTCCAGCAATGTGCTGGGATGGGTTCGCTGGAAGATTGGCAGTGTCTCAGCTTGGGGACCTCCCTCCAGCCGGCAAGTCCTGCCCCGCTGGCAGCAGTGGGTGGTCCGGGGTAAAAGGTTACCTGGTAGGCAGTACATGTGACCAACACCCAGTGTGTCTTCATTTCTTAAATTATATTCAAATGAGTGAGCAACCTACTATCACTAAGAGCTTTGTATAAAAGAAGAGGAACTGGCCTCACCTCCATATCGGGAGCCGTCGGCGGCGATGGCGTTGACGGAGAGGTTGGTGCGGATATAGCCAGGGCTGAGCACGGTCACTGCGACTCCGTGCTGCTCCAGCTCTGCGCGCAGACAGTCACAGAAGGCCTGGGTTGCATGTTTGGAGGCTGCATCTGCAAAGGTGGTGGCCAGAGGCAGAGTGTGAGTTGGGGTGGGGCATGACCTGGGGTGAGACCACATGTTCATTCTCTCTTACATAGGAAACTGGCCCTATAATTTAAGCTTAGACATTACAGTATCATAGCAACACCCATTCTTAGAGAAGCACATGACACCCTCGCCGTTAGGACTTCTGCCTGAAGTATCTCAGAGGAAAGGAGCAGCCTGTCTCCAACTCTCCAAATGGTTCAGGAAAGAAAAAGTATAAACTTCATGTACACATACATGTGCGAACACAGAGAACATGAAGCAAACGTAAATGTTAACAACTGGGGTCTGCGAGAAAGGCACAGTGGGAGCTCTTTATTCTGTTCCTGCAACTTTTCTAAGTCAGAAATTATTCCCCTTTAAGAGGAAAAAAACCTACTTCATGCCTAATGGGTACAATATTCAATAGGACAGAGGATATAAAGTCGAGAAGTGAAGTCCTGCCTTCCAATTTCACTCTCCAGAGGCAGCCAATGCGAATGGTCTCTCAGGATTTATTTTTTAGTAGGGGCCCGGTGCACAAAAATTTGTGCACTCGGGGGGTGAGGGTCCCTCAGCCCGGCCTGTGCCCTCTTGCAGTCTGGGACACCTCGGGGGGTGGGGGATGTCCACCTGCTGGCATGCCTGGCCAGCCTGGGTGAGGGACTGAGGGCCATTTTCAGGCTGCCCACAGCCCCTTCAGGGTTTGTGCACTGGGGGGTGGGAGGGCTGGTGAGTGCAGCCCTGAATGTTTCCCACTGGAGGGCCCACGATCGCACATGCCTGGTGGGTCCCCACCGCTGAGGGGAAACACCTGGCGCAGAGCTGGGTGGTCAGCCAGGGGTGGACGCTGGTGCAGGATCCCTCGGTGGGGCCCTGCTGCTGAGCAAACACACCCGGGGTGGAGCCAGGCAGCTGACCCAGGACGGGCACTCCTGGACGCCCCAAGAAGGCCCCTGGGGGGAAAAGCCAGGCAGCAGACCCAGGACGGCTGCTCCTGCACGCCCTGCAGAGGAGGCCCTGCACGCTCCCGCATGCCCCAGGGAAGCCCCCGGGGGGCAGAGCCAGGCAGTGGACCCAGGACAGCTGTTCCTGGATGCCCCAAGGAGGCCCCAGGCTGGACACCCCCTCCCCCCCACACTGAGCTGACACACCTGGCACAGCTAAGCCAGCCGCGGAGGCTCCCAGTGCAGAACCGCCCTGCCAGCCTCCATCTTGGCTGGGTTAATTTGCATACAGCTGCTCTGATTGGCTCGTGGGCCTGGCCGTGAGCAGAGGCTCAGCCAGCCTAGGCAGGCAGTTGTAACAGAAGCCTTTGTTCACCTGGAAGAGCTACCCAGCTGGCTCCACCTCTGCCACAGAGCCCCTCCGTCCTCCAAAAGGGACGGAGACGCTACTGGGCAGTCTCGGGAAGCACGTGGCATCTCCACTGAAAACCAGTTTCCTCCAGCTCAGACTTCCACATGCTTCAGCCTTAGAAAAGGGGATCCATCAGCCAATAAAACGGGAGGAGAAACCAGAATGTGGTGCAGCGAGTTCCATGAGAAACTCAAGTGTCTGACCTTCCTCCAGCTGCGGGGCAGGCGCTGGGATTCGGGAGCTGGCAGGCAGGTGTGGAGAGAATGGCTCCCCAGCCATGGTTTCAGGAGGCTGCCCAGGCCCTGGGGCTGAGAAGAGAGGGTCCTCCTGGGGCCCAGATAGAAGGCTGAACCTGGCAAGGAGCCTTCCGAGCCCGCAGGCACCTGTCAACACACCATGGTTCCTCTCTCCTTGTCCCCATGACAGTAGCTCATAGAAGGGAGACTACTACTCATCGGGATTCACTGATGGGCCAAGCCCCTACATTAGTCTGGTCATTATAGTGCCCAGACCAAACACTATGCCCTCTTTTAGTCACAGGAAAAGTGGAGAACAAAACTCAGATGATATCAAAGTAAAGTTTGGAAGTCGTTTTGTACCAGGAACATGGTACATCCTAATCCTGACCTGTCATTAGCCGTTTATCATGTGCTTTACCATTTGCGATTTATGTACAGTCATCCCCGGGCCATTGGAGCAGCCTTAGATGGCTGTCCTATACCACTGGTGCTGACACAGGACACCACCCTAGAAGCAAGTGTAGATACAGGGCTTTGCGATTCACAGGGGACTTTTCACCTCCAAGTCTCATTTCCCTGCAAAACAGCTTTGCGGGGCACATCACGACTGTAAGTCTTGTTTCATAAGAAAGGAAACGAGGGTCAAACAACTTGCCTGAGGACATACAACTAGAACCAAGTGGCGAGCTGGGTGCAGAAGGACAGCAAGCCTCTGCTTGGCCGCTCCTGTGCTCTGTGGGGCGGCCGCAGCCCAGCGAGGGAGGCAGTGAGAGCAGAGGGGTCGGTTATAAGTATTTACTTACAGAGGGTGGAGCAAAGGAAGGAATTACTAGGACAGAAATTACCTCTGAAATCTTTTAACTTAAGAAAACTAGATTCTGCCCGAGCCCGTGTTGCTCAGTGGATAGAGCAGCGGCCTGCGGACTGAAGGGTCCCGGGTTTGATTCCCAGTCAGGGCACTTGCCCGGGGTGGGGCTCCATTCCAGTGAGGGGCGTGCAGGAAGCAGTCAGTCAATGATTCTCATCATTGATGTTTCTATTTCTCCCTCCCCTTCCTTTCTGAAATCAATAAAAAAATATTTTTTTAAGAAATTAAAAAAAACCCACTAGGTTCTATTTGCTTGCTGGTGCTTCATGATGGCAGACAGATTAATGAGATGACATCTCAAGTTTCCGGCAGAGTCACTCCCAGGCATGAGGGTGAGAGTGTGCAGTGCAAGTCATTTGGCAGCAGCTTTCATTATTTGGTCCTGACCTATCTCCACTTTTGGGAATTCACCTCACCGAACCCTCCCGAGTGCCTAGAGATACAAGTATTTACCATGTTCTATGTAGTGCATCACTGTAAATGGTCAAAGACTGAAGGGAGAAATGAAGTATCCAGGAAAATGGCTAAATTATGTCATACACCTACTCAATGAATTACTATATATCCACGTAAAAGGATTAGGTAAATCCCTACATACTACTGTAAAAAGATAATTGTTGAGTGAAATGAGCAAACCACAAAACAGTATGTGTAGTGAGACTCCACTTCTGTGCATTAGTAGGTCTAGAGGCATAAACCCCAGGGACATGAGGCGACAGGACCTGGGGGAACATGGGACTGACCGTGGGGAATGCTGCACGGCTGCCCTGGTTTCACTAAGCAGCTCACAGCCAGCGCCCTCCTGGGCTTTGAAGGGCTGACTGCCCCGCCCCCACGCTGCCCACGAAGCTGGGGGTGATGGAGAGCCCGGGGTGATGGAGCTGGGGGTGATGGAGCCCGGGACGATGAAGACGGGGGCGGGGGGATGGTGCTGGTGTGCGCGGGCCAGGAGCAGAGCTGGGCCCATGTGAACCCAACATCCGCTCAGCAGGGCACTGAGGAGGCTGCTCACTGCGCACTGAGCATCTCCCAAGGCCGAGTGCGGGGTTGACAGCCGGGATTCCCAGCCATAGGAAAAACAATAGAGGGGGGAGGGGGTGGTGAGGGCGGGAGACTCACAGGCGGACCGGAAGGGGACGCTGATCTTGCCCTGCACGCTGCTGATGGCGACCACATGGCCTCGCCGCCGCTGGACCATGGAGGGCAGGAGCGCTGTGGGAGAGGCAGAGATCAAGGCTTCAGGAGAGGACTTCCTCTGGTCGCCGCCCCTGCCCCTCCCCACCCCTCCCAGAGAGGAGGCGACCTCGCGTTAGATTTCATGGCACCTGGGGGTGCACGGTGAAGCCCTCTGTGGGGAGGGTGGGAACTTCTGGGCCTCCTGCAGCCGCAGACCCCGCAGAGGGAAGCAGAGACAGAGCTTGCACATGGGGCCTCTCTTGGGCAGCAGGCCCTCCTTCTCTGGGGAGAGCCTCCCCCGAGCCCAGCCAGACACAGGCCATCTCCGCTCTGTAGGAGGAAGGGGGTGATGAATGAAGTGCAAGGAGGAGGCCGTCCTGACTTAAGACCAGGAAGCAGATAAAGGAAATGCAAATAAAAGTCTGAAAAAGCTGCCCTAGCCGGTTTGGCTCAGTGGATAGAGTGCTGGCCTGCGGACCAAAGGGTCCAGGGTTTAATTCTGGTCAAGGGCACATGCCCGGGTTGTAGGCTCGATCCTCAGTGGAGAGTGTGCAGGAGGCAGCCGATGAAGGATTCTCATCGATGATTCTCATTGACGTTTCTCTCTCCCTCTCCCGTTCCCTTCCTCCCTGAAATCTATAAAAGATATTTTTTAAAGTCTGGGCAAGCGAGCACCCGAGCTGTGAATGACAGCACGTTTCCAGGTGAAATAGAGGAGGAGGAATTGAGCGAAGTGAAAACACAAAAACCAACATGTCAGTGTGCTTTTCTCTTCCATTCGAGACGTTACCTTTCGTCAGAGCAACGGGGCCGAAGTAGTTGGTCTCCATGATTCTCCTGTCCACGTCCACAGGGGTGTCCAGGATGGTGCCGCGGTAGCTGACCCCTGCATTGTTGATGAGCACGTCCACGTGGCCGAAGCACTGCAGGATCTCAGCTGCGGCCGAGACGGTGGCCCTGGTGTCTGCCAGATCGAAGGACACCATGCAAGGCGTGTGTGTCTGCACCTGGTCAGACATGACAGAAACTAAACATACCTCAGAGTGACAGGCACATGGGCACGTGTCCCTCCAGTCAGAGGACAGGCCGCAGTGCCCACTCTGCAGAGCTCATGCCTGCCCGGAGGAAAGAAGATGTGAGAGAGGAGTCACAGACATGAGAAGCCTGTGGACCCAGGACCCCGATGATCAGAGCATTGGAGACCAACATGATGGAATCACCGACCCTGTGGCAGACCAGCTTCTAGGCGGCTGACCCTCCAGAGGACAAGACTGTCACCACTACACGCCGCTGGTCTGGGCGATACCATTCCTGCAACAGTCATCTCAACCCATTTGGAGATCCAAGCGATGGTCGGGGTGCAGACAGCAGTTTGCCACAAGATGGCTGCCGCAGTGGCTGCAGGGAAGTCCTTAGAGTTGACGGCCAATGGCTGTCAATGCGATGTGCCATGGCGAAGGTCCCAAGCAGCCCAAGGAGAAGAAAAGACAGAACCACACACTCTGGCATCAAGCAGAGCCCGGCTCAGACCTGCCGGGAACTCTCTTCCTCCGGCTGCAGAACCAGCCTCTGCAACCACTTCAACCCGCCCCCAGGCCTCTGGCTGTGGGGAACACCGCCTGCCACCACCCCTGGGATTGCCCCGCCCTATCCCCTGGTTTTGGGCCACCTGTGTTCCACCCAGTGGCACCCCCACCCCTTTCCCGAGGCTCCAGGACCAATGTACTCTGCTTCTCAGGACCCTCGGAAAATGGGGCTCCACTGGGAAACAGCAGCCTTGGCCTAGCACACCCTGGGCTCCACAGAAGTCAGGCAGTCCTCCGGTTACATCACCATCTCCCACTTATTTATTAAAAAAAAAAGTTCTGTCATTTGGACGTGTGTACACATGTGCTTTATTTATTTACCACAAGTAAAGGTCAGGAATTATCTTTCTTTTAAATTTTTTTACTGTTTCACTCCATTACTGCTGTGTATGTGCTCCAGGTTAGTGACGTAGGAGCTTATGTAGGTGGGTTCCGATTTGCGGTGAAAATCGAGTTACGGAACCCGAGGACCTACTGTGTATGGTAGTCTAACCACTATGTTGTACAACTGAAATTAATACAAAATAACATTGAATGTGAACTGTAATTGAAAAATAAAATTTAAAAGAGTAGCAAAAAAGTTGGTCATACCTCTTGGATAAGTATAATTTTAAAAAACAACAGAAAATAATAAGTGTTGGCAAGTATGTGGAGAAATTTGGAAACTTGTGCATTGCTAGTGGAAATAATAAGGTGGTACAGCTGCTGTGGAAAATAGTTCAGCAGTTCCTCAAAAGGTTAAATAGAAAACTACTATATCCACACATTCTCATTCCTAGGTAGACCAGGTGTACCAGTTAATAATGCAGATTTTGTAATCAAAGAAAACATAATTTCAAGAGAAACATCAAAAGTGCTTCATTCAAAGTGACGTCCATCGCTAGCTACACATTTCCCCCATTTTTCAGGTAATTTGTGGATACTGTCCCAATACAACTTTTTTTATTTGTTTTTTTAAAAATATATTTTATTGACTTTTTAGAGAGGAAGGAACAGGGATAGAGACTCAGAAACATTGATGAGAAAAAAACATCGACCAGCTGCCTCCTGCACACCCTCTACTGGGGATGTGCCCACAACCAAGGCACATGCCCTTGACCGGAATCGAACCTGGGACCTTTTAGTCCGCAGGCCGATGCTCTATCCACTGAGCCAAACCGGTTAGGGCGAACTTTTTTCTTTTTAAGGTAAACCATTCAGAGACCCAATTTTCTACTTCTTCATACGTTCTGAAGTGCTGCTCAGAAAGTACATGTGCCATTGATCAGAACAAGTGGTCACCTGAAGGAGCAAAGTCTGGTGAATACAGTAGGTGGGTTAATACTTCCCAGGCAAGATCTTTTAATGTGTCTTTAACTGGTTTTGAAGTGTGTGAAGGTGCATCATCATGAAGCAAAATTACTTTGCCATGTCTTCTGGCCCATTCTGGTTGTTTCATGATCAAAGCATGGTTCAAATTGATTATTTGTTGTCAGTAGCAATCAGTATTAATGGTTTCACCTGATTTTAGAAGCTCATAATACACCACACCTTCCTGATCCCACCAAACGCAGAGCATTGTCTTCTTTCTAAAGCGATTTGGCCTTGCAGTTGATGTTGATGGTTGACCTGGATCCACTCATGATTCTGTGCATTTGGGATTCTCAAAATAAATCCACTTTTCATCGCCAGTCACAATTCAATGCAAAAAAGACTTTGTTTCGTGCCACTGAAGCAACATTTTACTGATGACTTCAGTTTTCCATTTGTCTTTCGTTCAGTTGATATGGCACCCATTTTCCTTCCTTTAAGGATTGCTTGTAAATGATCAGAAATTGCTGAGCAATGTTTAATCTTTCTGCAAGTTGTTTTTGAGTTTGACACCCATCTTCATCCAATAATGCTTGTAATTGTTCGTCTTCAAACTTTTTTGGTTGACCTGGACATTCTTTGTCTTTCACATCAAAATCATCACTTTTAAAGCATTTAAGCCAGTGTTCACAAGTATCTTGAGATGGAGCATGTTCACCATAAGCTTCACGAAGTATACGATAACTTCTTCTTCAAAATAATGAATTAAAACTTCCTGCACATGCTCTTTTTTTGGTGCAAAATTCGACATTTTAAACACCTTCAGCAAATTTAACATATGAAGTTTTGACGCTTTGCTGTCAATACAACAAAATAGCTTACATGTCAAACCGCATATATATCAGCATATGAGTAACTCCATCTATCGAAAACAATCTGCATTATTAACCAGTGCACCTGGTAGATCCAAAAAAAATCAAAAGCAGGGACTCAAGCAGATACACACACACGATGTTCCCAGGAGCAGTCACAACAGCCGACAGGAGAAACAACTAGTGCCCATCAACAAGTAAACAGATATACAAGACATGGTGCACACAGAGAACAAAATACTTTTCTCCCATAAAAAGTGATGAATTTTTAAAAATACTTTAATTGATTTTTAGAGACAGAAGGGAGAGGGAGAGAGAGAAACATCAATGTGAGAACGAAACCCATCGGCTGCCTCCCCTCTTCCGAGGACTGAGCCCGCAACCCAGGTCTGTGCCTTGACTGGGAATCCAACCGGCAACCTGTTGGTGCACGAGACCACGTCCAACCAACTGAGCCACACAGGCCAGGGCAAAAGGACGGAGTTGTGATACATGCTACAACATGGATGAACCTTTACAACATTATGCTTAGTGAAGTAGCCAGACACAAAAGGACAAATACTGTCTTTTTCTACTTACATGAGGGATCTAGAACAGGCAGATTCAGAGACAGAAAGTAGAATAGAGGTTTTCAGGGGCTGGGGAGAGGGGGGTACGAATGAATTAATGTTTAATGGGTACACATTTTGTCAGGGATGATGAAATAAGTTTGGGTAGAGACAGTGGCGATAATTACACACATTGTGAGTGTATTTCATGCCACCAAGTGGTACACTTATAAATGGGTAAACTGATAAATACTGTGTTATATCTATTTTTCCATAATTAAAATTTTAAAAGTCATCACTAACCTGCCCTCATCCCACCCAACAGAAGAGTCAGGCAGGTGCCAGCCGGGTGAAGGGGAGGGAGCAGTGCTAACAGCTGTGCTAACAGGGCTGACCATGGCAGCTCTGCCTCGGCCAGCTGCGGAGCTGTGGCAGCCTGCAGCCACCTGTACAGGGACCACGTCCAGCAGCCCAGTGCCCACTATCTCAGCAGAGGACGGACTGACCCTTCGCCCCAGAAGACGCGCCATGGGCTCACCTCGGAGGTCCGAGAAGCAATGAGTTCTTTGACGAGCTGCCCCAAGGCCTCGCTGTTGCGGCCGCAGAGCACCAGCTTCGCGCCCGTTGCGTGGAAGACCTTGGCGCATTCTGGAGGGAGAAGAGAACCTGGTGTCTGAGGCAGTTCATTGCCTGCCTCCCGTGCAGCTCCCACTTACCCCATGCTCCATCATCTGTCTTGTTTCTACATGCACAGAACATATATGTGCTAGCCCCAGTGACAGGCCAGGCATGGCGCCAGGAACAGGGTGAAGGAGCCCCAGAGAGCTCACATCTGGGGCAGGACAGGCATCGCAGGGCAAGGGGAGGCCGGCCTGGCTGATGACTGCTAGGTGCTGTGCTCAGACGTCAGCTAAAGATCATCTTTAGCTCTGAATAAGCTGTGAGCTCACCCCATGCTCACGGGAGGAAGCTCAGCAAGGTCCATCAGGCAGTGCTCGCTACTGTGCTTGCTGGTCTAGGCCCACGTTCTAGTGGAACCCAGTGCTGCCCAAGTCATTTTAATGCAACAAATACATACCTTCCAGGGCACTCACACGGGTCTGTGGAAACAGAGACACAGGGCTCTGTTGAGAGGGGCTGGGGGCCTGAGTGGCTCCTTCTGGATAAGGCAGAGGGGGCAGGGGGAGCAGAAGGGACAGGGAGAATAGAGCGTTGGGGGGAGCAGAGGGGCCCAGGGGGAGCCGAGGGGGTGGGGGGGGGCTAAGGGAAAATCACTCCTCCATTGCTGACCCTCCATCCCACACCAGCCAGTCTTCTCTAGGTGAGTGATGTTCCACAATTTCCCTCGTCTCGAGTCCTCTGCCCACTTCTCGGAAGTCTCTCGTCTCTAAAGTCCTAGCGCTAGGCCAGAAGGCTCCTCAGCCATTTGACTTGGGTCCTTCTGGATTGGGGACGTCCAGTCCGGAAAGTCACCTCTCGTTTCGCATGGTGGTTTAGCAGTGGGGACACCTGCCCTAAACAGTCACCTTTGGATTCGTGGTCTGTCACTCACCCTTCCTCTCTCCTGGGACAAACAGCACTTTCCACTTGAGCACACTGAGCAACTCACATAACTGCTGTCACTGCAGTGGACAATGGCCAGAGATGCCCTCCGTCCAGGCCTTTTC
>PVJC01014431.1:0-36487 GCA_004026665.1 Murina feae
TCTTCGCCATCTTTGGAAAAAGCGCCAGCCAGTTTTCATCAGCTGAGTGTGGTGGCTTCTTCAAGGCCCTCCCCCATCCGTGCAGCCCTTTACTAAGGAACCTGCCCCTGGGGAGGCCTCAGGGATCTGCCGGGAAGGCACACTCCACGTTTTCCTCCCCTACATCCGCACCTGACTCTCCGGTGCCTTTTATTTTTCATCTTGAATAACTGGGGAAGCTTTAAGTAGAGACATTCTTGGGTAGCATTTATAAAGTGAGACTTAAATGTCATACAAATTGAAGTTACAAGAGAGATTTCTCATTGAGCAGAGTCCTCTGGCCTGTTGGCAGGGCTGGGAGCCTGAGAGCGTCCTTCATGTCCCAGCGATGGTTTCTTGACGGCTCAGCTTCTGGTTGACAGGGAAGGTGGAGGCAGGGCTGCACCCCGACTCCAGGCACCCTCTGATCCTTCCTTCTCTGGTCCTTTGGGACCAAGAACCTGTTTTTCTCTCAGTTCAGTAGAGGAATAGGAGCATTTCTCCTCTTGGAGCGTGTGTTCAGTCTCGTAGGGATCCCATTGGGGCCTGGCCCCTGACCTTAGAGTCCAGCCAGTGTCTCAGTCCGTCCAGGCTCCTCTAACAGAATGGATGGTTCAAAGACAGGCATTTATTTCTCCACATTCTGGAGCCTGGGAGGTCCAAGATCAAGGTACTCAGGCCACTGCAGTGTCTGGTGGGGCTCATTTCCTGGCTCAGTGGTGGCACCTTCCCGCTGGAACCTACCTGGCAGGGTTGGGAGAGAACTCTCTCTGGGGGTGGGGTTCCTTTATGACACCTTAATCCCATTCATGAGAGCTCCAAACTCATAACCTAATCAACCCCAAAAGGTCCCACCTCCTAATATCATGCCCTCGGGGTTAGGATTTCAACATAGGAATTGGGGGGTGGGACGGACACAAACATTCAGGCGTTGGAAGCAGAGATAAGCTACTAGCCGTGTGAAACAGAAAGGAACAGCCCGGGAAGGAGCAGCTGTTTCTGATGAGCTGCAGAGTGAGTTCCAGGGAGGGGGCCCTTCAGGTGGGCCTCCAAGGCATGGTCTGGAAGCAGTAGGCTGGCTCTGTGTGTCTAGGCTTGGGTTTCTGCCAAGCAGATCCCGAGTTTAGGACTCAGAGCAAGTAGCTTGTCTTGGGAGGAGAACTGGGAGCTGGGCAAGGCTACAGCTGCTGCTTGGAGTCTGACCTCCTCTCCCTGAGTCCTGGGAGGAGCTGAGCTGTGGGTTGCAGGACTGAGGAGGCCGTGCCCCTGGGTTCCGTATTTAGGGAAGGGGCCCTCCCTGCGTTTCATCAAAGGGTGATGCCTTTAAGTGCAGTGGCTAGTGGACAGCCAGTAAAATAGGGAAGGAAAAGCCCTAACTGGTTTGGCTCAATGGATAGAGCGTCGGCCTGCAGACCGAAGGGTTCCAGGTGCAGTTCTAGTCAAGGGCACATGCCTGGGTTGTGGGCTTGATCCCCAGTAGGGGGTGTGCAGGAGGCAGCCCATCCATGATTCTCTTTCATCATTAATGTTTCTATCTCTCTCTTCTCCGTTCCTCTCTCTGAAGTCAATTAAAAAACAAACAAAACCAACAACAAGGAAGGAAAAGCTACGCTGGGCCTTCTGATTCAGTAGGTCTGGGTGGGGCCTGAAATGTCCATTTCAAACAAGTTCTCTCCTGATGCTAAGATGCTTCCAGAAGCACTGGCTCCGGGTATAGGGCCATTTCCCCCGTGGCCCTGGCTCTCCGGGCTGGAGCGGAGGTTGGCTTGGGTTTGCTCTCTGCTGCCTGTGATGACCTCATCCTGCTGCTCCTTTGCTTCTCCCCTGACAGCCAGGGCCTGGGCATCCTTGCTCCACCTGACCACATTTGGTCAGTACCAGCTTCCTCCTTGGCTCTGGCCCCGTGCCACAGGCTCTGAAGCAGAGCTGCCGCCTGTCCAGCTGTAGATAAGACTGAGGGGCAGCCTTTGGGGCCGGCTGGAGCGTGGTGATGAGGGAGCTAAGGACAAAGGGGCTGTGGCCAAGAAGCCCACCCAGCTGCCAAGCTGCTCACTGCGCCTCGTGGTCTGTGGGGGTGGCCACATCCGCTGGGGAGACGAGCAGGAGGAGCCAGGACTCCTGTGGTGGAGACAGTGCTCTCTCCACTCTGGTTCTGCTGCTCCCCTCACACCAGGGCCCAGCGAGTGATGGCTCTTTGTCCAGAGACCAGGGCCTGTGCCAGGTCTCCTGGGATCTCCCTCCACCCCTTTTGAGGGCGTTTCAGTGCGATCACATCCCTTACCCCCTAAATCCCGTCTGAGACACCACAAAGGAAAAGAACACCTGCCTTCTCAGGTGGGCCCCAGGCTTGGGAAGAGGGAGGGGTGAAGCTGGGGTGAACGGACAGTTCAGCATTTGAGTCCAAAAGAACAACTGGTCCTGGATAGGAGAGAGAAGTGGAGTTTGGCATTTATTTGACAACTCACTTTTTAAAAACATTTACCTTTATTGTAGAAAATATTACAGATTCCCCCGCGCCGCCCCCATTAACTCTCTCTTCCCAATCCAGCCGCCTTCCCAGGCCTTCCCCCACTATTGTCTGTCCATGGGCTGTGCACGTATGCATATAAGTTCATTGGTGAATCTCTTCCCGCTGCCCCCTTTCCTCTGGAATACGCTGGACAACTCACTCTTATTTAGTTTGTTCTTTAAGATGTTTATCAGACCTGCGGCGACTGGAGAACAGCTCGCAGTCCCCATCTCTGCACCAGCCACTCCACTCCTTGGATGTGGCTTCAGTTTAGGGCCCCACAGGTGTAATGTTTTTTGTTTGTTTTTTTTTAACTTAATTTTTTTTTGTTGTTGTTAAGGGATAAGTTACATACAGTAACATTTATCCTTTTTAGCATACAGTTCAATGAGTTGTGACAAACTCATGACCATTTAACCACGGTCTCAAGGAAGATACAGAACAGTTCCTTCACCCGAAACATCTCCTTCTGTGGCTTTCCACCCCCCGCGCTGGGCAGCCACTGCCCTCTTCCTGCCGCTAGAGTTTTATGTTTTCCTGAGTATCATGAATGGAATCTGTGGTACAAGCATGTCAGACCCACCGGCCGCAAGTTTGACATGCTTGCTGTAGTATGTAGCCCTCTGCGTCAGGCTTCTCTCACGTGGCACACATGGCATTCATGGTTCCCCCTGCTGTTGTGTATGTTGGCAGTTTGATCAGTTGTCCATTCTTGTTTACTGCTGAGTAGTATTCCATTGTAGAAACGTAATGCTGTTGTTGATCCATTCACCAGCTTCTACAAACAGTTGTGTGCTGGTTTTTCGTGAACATAAATTTTCATTCTCCTGTAAATAGTTGGTGGGGAGGATCACGAGTAGCATGATAAATGGGTATTCAACTTTATAAAAGACTATCAGAGTGTTTTCTAAAGTGGCTGTATCATTGTGTGTTCCTACCAGCAGTGTTTGAGAATTCCAGTTTCTCTGCATCCTTGCCAGCATTTGGTGTTGCTACTTTTTTTAAAAAACTTTTTAAAAAAATCTTTATTGTTCAAATTATTACAGTTGTTTCTCTCCCCCCCCCCATAGCTTCCCTCCTCCCAGTTCACACCCCATCCATTGCCCTTATCCCCCTCCCCCACTGTCCTCATCTATAGGTGTATGATTTTTGTCCAGTCTCTTCCCACACCCCCAAGCCCCTTTTCCCCTGTGAATTGTCATTTCACTCCCTTTCTATGCCCCTGATTCTATTCTATTCACCACTTTATTCTGTTCATCATACTTTTTTTGTTCACTTGGTTTTTAGGTTCACTTGTTGATAGATATGTATTTGTTGTTCATAAGTTTTATCTTTACTTTTTCTCCTTCTTCCTCTTCTCAAAGGATACCTTTCAGCATTTCATATAATACTGATTGGGTGGTGATGAACTCCTTTAGCTTTTTCTTGTCTGTGAAGCACTTTATCTGTCCCTCAATTCTGAATGATAGCTTTGCTGGGTAAAGTAATTTTGGCTGTAGGTTCTTGCTATTCATCACTTTGAATATTTCTTGCCACTCCCTTCTGGCCTGCAAAGTTTCTGTTGAGAAATCAGCTGACAGTTGTATGGGTATCCCCTTGTAGGTAACTGACTGCTTTTCTCTTGCTGCTTTTAAGATTCTCTCCTTGTCTTTTGCCTTTGGCATTTTAATTATGATGTATCTTGGTGTGGTCCTCCTTCGGTTCCTTTTGTTTGCATTTCTCTGTGCTTCCTGGACTTGCAAGTCCATTTCTTTCACCCGGTAGGGGAAGTTTTCTGTATTATTTCTTCAAATATGTTTTCTATATCTTGCTCTTTCTCTTCTTCTGGCACCTCTATAATTCCAATGTTGGTACACTTGAGGTTGTCCCAGAGACTCCTTACACTATCTTCATATTTTTGGATTCTTTTTTCTTTTGGCTTTTCCGGCTGGGTGGGTTTTGCTTCTTCATTTTTCATATCTTTGACTTGATTCTTGCAATCCTCTCGTCTGCTGTTGGATCTCTGTATATTATTCTTTATTTCAGTCAGTGTATGCTTAATTTCTAGCTGGTCCTTTTTCATATGCTCGAGGATCTCACTAAATTTATCGGCAGCCTCTAGAATATTCTTGAAAAGCCTTATAACTGTGGTTTTGAACTCTATATCCTGTCGTTTGCTTTCCTCCATTTCTGTCATTTGTGACCTGTTTCTTTGTCTCCGCATTTTGGCTGCTTCCCTGCGTTGACAGAATGGCTTTAATCGGCTGTGTCTATGGTGGGAGAACTTCTATGCAGGAGAAACCCTTATGGGGCAAGACTTGCTTCAGTGGGGCTTTGGTGCGCACTAAGTCTGCCCCCTGAGTGTGTCCCTTATGAGTCTGAGGAGTTGTAGACTGGGTGGTCTCTCTCTGACCACTGGGTACACAGTCTCTTGGAACTCCAAGGAGGTGCTATATTAGCTTCTGCCTGAGGCTTCCCATCCTTTTATATGCAAATGCCTCTGTGCACAGCTGGGGTGGGGTGGTGTCTCGGGGAGTCTACAGGGCGGAGCAATCAGCCCTGCCCTAAGAGGCACCAGGTTGCAGTGACCCTCAGCACCACCGAGAGAAAGCCGCTCTGAAGATCCTCCCAGTGCCAGGTGGTACCAGATAGTCCAGCTCCTCCTGTATGATTCTGAGTCCCCAGAAACTCGCCTGTAACTGGAGTTCAGAGCTCTCGGGAGCTTGTGCCTCCCTCTGGTACAAAATGGTGCCAGCCCTTTCTGAGAGCCCCTTTGCGCGTCCCTCTGTACCTCTGCACTTTATTTCCGCACCTCCTCAGCGTCTCAGTCTCTTTCTAGTTGTAGAATTTCCACTCAGCCAGCCGTCCTGTGGGTCTGGGTGGTGTCAGTTTTTTCTTTTCGGTGTAGTTTTGAAATAGTTGTGTGAGGCAGCAATTCCAGGTGTTTACTTATTCTGCCATCTTGGTTTCTCCTGGTGTTGCTACTTTTTAAAAAATAATTAAAAAAATATTTTTATTGATTTCATGGAGGAAGGGAGAGGAAGAGAGAGATAGAAGTATCAATGATGAGAATCATTGACCAGCTGCCTCCTGCACACTCCCTCTGGGGATCAAGCCCATAACCCGGGCATGTGCCCTTGACCAGAATTGAACCCAGGACCTTTCAGAGTCCTCAGGCCAACGCTCTATCCACTGAGCCAAACCAGCCAGGGCTGGTGCTGCTTTTTACTGTCAGCTGTTCTGGTAGTGACCCAGGGACTTGATAGCTGTCTTCAGTACTTGCAGGTCTGTTGTGCAGGAAAGGAATTGCAGTTGTACTTTGTGGGCCTTTGGGGCAGAGCGAGGGTCAGTGGGGGAAATAGAGGGACAGCTTTTAACTCATGCAGAGAATCACTCTGTGGGGAAAGATTGGATGGGCTTTGTGTGAAGGAAAGAGTGTGCTGCCTCACTGTGCAGCGTTCAAACAGTCTTGATGGCCATTTGGATGGGAGGACAGCATCATCCTCAAAATTCCTTTCAACCCTGAGATGCAAGTAAAAGGGAAAGCTTTATTTTTAGTGACTGGGATGGAGTGGGTTTCCTGCAGGACTTGCTGTTATTTTGGAACTTCCTGGCTTAGCACATTTGGCGACTCTTCCTGAGGACCCTGGACCTTCTCTGTCCTCCGCCATCCTTACTGCGAACGACAGGGGCGCCCAGGCCGAATCCCCTGCTCCCCCCCCCCCCATACATCAGGGCGCAGCTGTCTGATGGCCTCTCAGGCCTGGGCGGCCTCACTTCTGTGTGGGTCTTGTGTGCTGCAGCCTTGGGGCAGGAGAAGGGGCACAGGAGGTGCCCCTGTCAGGAGGCTGGGCAGCACAGGCGGAGGCCCCGGCTCTGGAGATAGAGCTCAGGTTCCGCCGCTTTCCTAGCTGCACAGTCTTTCTGGATGCCACTTTCTCACGGGGTGGTGACAGCACGTACCTGGGAGGGTGTGTGGGATGAAGGCGGTCAGGATGGAGGATTTCGCACAGAACCCAGCGCCAGGCCGCGGTGGGTAAACATTGGCGCTCACTTCATCGTCTGCATGATCCGCTGCCCAGACCCTCACCCTGCAGGAGACGGACCGAAGCAGAGGCGATGCACGGTGACAGCACTGAGGGTCCCGCTTTCTCCTGCGGCTTCTCTCCAGCTTCTGCGGAAGCCAAGGGGCGCACCTTCTGTCGCTTCTTGTGTGACATGGGGTGAAAGCCCTTTATCTCCCTGGAGGCAGGTCTCTGCACCTGGTGGTGTTCAGTTCCCGAACTCGAGATGTGATGCTTCTCAGACACAGCGTGCACTTGGGCCTAGCACCGAGCAGCCGTTCTCGAAGCACGGCCAGTGTCCCCGAGGGCTCCTCAGGGGTCAGTGAGGTCTAAACCATTTCACGATGACACTCAGGTGCCACTTGCTCTTCCACTCTCACACACACTCGCTGTGCACATCTGGGGACGCTTCCTGAGGGCCCTGAGCCTCCTCTGTCCTCCGCCTTCCTTATTGCAAAGGACAGGGGCGCCCAGGCCACAGGTGGGACTTTCTGAAGTCCGTCCTGATGTGCCATCTTGCACGGACACGCAGTGAGGTTTAGACCTCACTGACCAGGGAGATAAAGGGCTTTCACCCCATGTCACACAAGAAGCGACAGAAGGTGCGCCCCTTGGCTTCCGCAGAAGCTGGAGAGAAGCCGCAGGAGAAAGCGGGACCCTCAGTGCTGTCACCGTGCATCGCCTCTGCTTCGGTCCGTCTCCTGCAGATGGCCAGCAGTGCTGCTCTTCTTACTGCATGTTTGGTTTTGTAATTGAAAGGGTAGTTAATTTTTAATTGAAAAAATCTTCTGTAAATATGTAGTAGGTGTTTGCTTATTTTAACACTAGATTTTAATAATTCGTAGTTTTAATTTCTAACCTGGTAGTAGCGTTAGGTAGCTGTAGACCATGCAGTCCTTAGTCATTGTTAAGAGTGTAGAGAGGCGCTGACATGCAAGCGCTGGGAAACTTTCAGGTTAAGGCCTTGGCTCTGGGGGCAGGTCCGTAGAGGGAGGCTCAGTGCGTCATCTGCTGGCTCAGCGACCTGGGCATGTTGCTTAGCCTGGACCCGGTTGGGTGTCCGGGTCTGTACGATGGGAATGACAGCAATGTTTTCCTTAAGGGGACTGGATGGGATGATGTACGGAAAGCATTTCAGAAACTGCTGGGCACGAAGTAAGTGCTACTCATGGTTGTCACTGGGGAGGCAGGGAGGTGGGGTGGCAGAGGGTGTATGCCGAATCTATTTGGTGAACTAAATAACCTTGCTGGTCCTCAGTTTTCTCACCTGTGAAATGGGGTGATAATATCAGCACCCACGCTGGGTTGTTGGGAAGCTGGAGTGAATGTCTGGGACATTGGTGTTGTCTGCGCTGTGTTAACTCCTCTCCCCTTTCTGGGTGCGCTCTGAGCCTCTGCATCCCACTCGCTTAGGTTTGTCAGTCTCCCACAGCTAGCTTCCCCTGGAGTTCAGAGGGTGACTCATAGGCCTCTCCTGGAGGGGCACCAGACACATGTCCAGAGGAAGCCCCACTCGTGAGACCCTCATAAATTATGCAAACAGAGGACAGAGAAGACCTGGCCCTGGGCTCTCCTCATAAAAGTGATTTCATTGACCAGAGAGCAAGGAGTTTATGCAGCCCACACAGCTGCAGGGAGCCTTTTCCCGAAATTCCGGGGCAGGGGTGGGGATGCAGGGTGTTCGGGGGAAGGTGAGGGAAAGCGTCTGGAGCAGAACCACGTGGGGAGGAAGAGGGAAGGGCTGGTCTGGGCCCCACTTTAGAGAACATTCTGACCCCAGAGTTCTGGCTTGGAATACAAGGAGTCCTGCGGGGCAGGGTGTGGTGGTTTTAAAATAACATGCACTTTGGGGGGGGGGGTACTAGATTTAGGTGGTTGGGGTACCGGTGTTGGGAACCTGAGCTGAGTGTGAGGCTCCTACCTCAGACCAGGGTATGGCTTGTCACCACAGTGTGGCGCTCCCCTTCCTCCCTGGCACTCCTGGAAAATGCAGGTCACTCCTGGGTGCCCCTCTTTTGTCTCGGTGGGGACACTTGGTTTTTGTGAGCAGCCAGCCAATAAGGGTCATGGGGTTTGGAGGGCCAGGATGGAAGAGTCAGAGACATGCATTTGTCCTTCGCACATTCTAGGGTTCCTGGGTGAATCAGCCTCCTGGGTCCCATCCATGAAATGGGACGGCTGCTCTGAGTTCCTGACCCTACCTTAGCTCCCTGAGGGTCGAGGGCATCTCAGGTGAACATACGGACAGAGCTAAATATAAAGTAGCGTGGACTCATCTCTTTCCCGGACATTTGAGTGAGGGGCTATCCTGTTAGAAAAGGATTTGGGTCTTGTCAGAGGTGCTGGCAGTGGCCACTGTTCCTAGTAATAGCAGGAGGCCCAGGATCTCTTCAGGACGCTTTCATCTTGGCACGGGTGCTAAGGGCCCAATGTGGGCTGGGCCACCAGAGCCCCCACGACTTATCTGCATCACGTCCCACTTAACCGTGGACAGCTCTCCCCGACAGCCCCTCCAAGCCCGCACACCTGGGTTGTTTGGGCAGGTCCTTCAGGCAGTTGGATGGCCTGGAAAAGGGAGCTGTATGAAGTGTCCAGCCCTGGTCAGGGGAAGATGGGGACATGGCCCTTGAGCCCAGCTTTGGAGCCAGTCACCTTGGTCCTCGGAGCTTCACGGGGTTCCAACGGGACTTTCTTCCTCAGGCCATGGCTTCTGCTCTGCCCAGGGCTCAGATGGGCCTCTCCATGCCCAGGGGTGGGTTATAGTTATTGTTTCCAGACTAGGCGAGGATGCGAGGATTGGGGCCGAAACAGTTGATCCTGGAGGTGTCATGGCGGATTGGGAAGCGTGGAGGTTCTTGGGGTTCTCAGCCAGGGCCAGGAGAGCGGGTGGCTGGGTGTGGGAGGCTCGGGGACCCCCAGAGCATAGTCTTTGTTTCATCTCTTACTCTCTGACATGTGTTGTCATCTCTGAAGGGCGATGCTCACAGGATACACCTGGGAGGGCTGATGGGCATGAGTAATGCAAGCCGAAAGTCAGAACAGTGCCTGGCAGCTGTTCCCTAAATGCCCATTCACTGCATTATTTCCCTCCTGCCAGGAACCACCGGGAAGGCACCGTCCCCACCGCCCCTCCTCACTGACCGCCAAGTGAACGAGAAGGTGGAGAACCTCTCCATTCAGCTGCGGCTGATGACCCGAGAGAGGAATGAACTACGGAAGCGCCTGGCCTTCGCCACTCACGGGACGACCTTTGACAAGAGGTAGAGATCAGCCAGCTCCCCTGCCCAGCACTCGCCAGCCTGCCAAGGGTAGCGGTTGTCATCCTGGTACCAAGGACTCCCCTCCCGCCAGGGGGTCCTCGGCTCCAGTGGGGAGGGGCACAGGCTTGTTGTGCTTCTTCCAAATGGAAATTGAAGCCCATGAATCACACAGCTCGAGGACTGAAAGATGTGGGTGTGTCTGTCATACATTTGTCCCCTGTCTTGTGTGTGTGCGCGCATGTGTGTGCCTGCATGTGTGCTTGTGCCACTGTCTCCCAGAAGACCCCAGCCTACCTCCTGCTGGGTGGATCTTTATGTGGCATGCACACACATTCATTGTACCCTGTCGTGCGCGTGTATCAGGAAGAATGTATCCCACCTGGCTGCTTTGTTTTGAAGGTAATCTGCCGTTGTTCCTGTTGCCAGGAGAGGGCAGTCCAAGGGTTGGGGCAGAGGGAGAGGCCTTACCCACCTGCATGATCCAGGGGGGCTTCATGGAAGAAGAGGGATGCAGAGTGGTTTGTCCTTCCTGGAGATGCTGGAGGGGTCCTCGGTGTTTTAACTTCTTCCCTTTAAGAGCATCAGAGTGTGTGCCTTATTCCGAGGAGGATTCCTCTTGGGGGGAATGTCGGGCTACAAGCCTGCTCCTTGAGGCACCAAGGCAGTGAAGACACAGTGTGCCAGAGTACATGTTATCCACAGCTGCTTTCACGCTACTGAGGCAGAGCGTGTGTTTCCACAGCAGCCGTGTGGCCAGCGAAGTCTAGAGTGTGGCCCTTTACAGGAAAGTGTTGCTGAGGTCTGCTCTGGGCCAGGGGTTCTCAAACTCACGTAAGCGCTGCAATCCCGGAGGCCTTACTGTTGAAGCACAGATTGCTAGTTAGCCTGCCACCCCTGGGGTCTGATGCGGGAAGTCTGAGGCTGGCCTAGCAATTTGCATTTCTAACAAGTTCCCAGGTTATCGATGCTGCAGGAGCAGGCACCTCGCTTTGAGAACCGCTGTACCCTGCCAGTTTTCTCAGCTTTGAATGCACGTTGGAATCCCTTGGAAAGTTTTTAAAAAACATTCTGTTGTCTGATTTCCATCCCAGGGTGCTGACATGGTTGGCCTGGGGGTTTTTATGTAGACCCAAGATGGAGAATCACTGGGCTAAAGAGAGAAGGAACCTCATCATAGGTTTCTGGTGGACCCACTGTGTGCGTAGGCCTGTCACAAGGTCTCCCAGGAGCTCCTAGATGATCCATTCTCAGCTCTTCAGGCCCGTGCAGGGAGCTCAGGCAGCGGAGGGCCCCTCCATCCTGGAGATTCTCATTCTGTTGGCCCGTGTGCAGCCGCGGCATCTGAGCTTAACCTGCATCCAGGTGGTTGTGGTGCGTAGGAGGCTGGTATTTGGGAACCACCTAGGACACGGCTTCCGGGGGAAGAGACATTCCTTGTCAGTGTGTTCATGGTGCTGTTTGCTGTCTGGGCCAGGCCCTACCACAGGCTGAACCCTGACTACGAGAGGCTGAAGATCCAGTGTGTGCGGGCCATGTCGGACCTGCAGAGTCTGCAGAACCAGCACACCAATGCCTTGAAGAGGTGTGAGGAGGTGGCCAAGGAGACCGACTTCTACCAGTGAGTGGGGCCTGCCTGGCCGGGGCTCCGGCATCCACGAGTGGCTGCCTCTTACCCTTCCTTGTTTCTGGACTTGGAGCCAGGCCTCCTGGTCCTAGTCCTGCCTCTTCCATGTGGCCAGCAGTGTGCCTTCAGCAAGTGGGTCTGTGCCTCAGTTTCCCCAAGCACAAAGTGAGGCTTTTAACCTTTCATACCATCTGTTGCAGCCTCAGAAGCAGGGTGGGTCGGCAGTGACGGGGAATGGGAGACGGAGCGCCGGGCAGATCCCTGGGATTCTGGGTCACTGTCCAGGGCTTTGCTGTGGCTCCTGCCACGGGAGAGGCAGATGCAGCATGCTCCCCTCTGGTCTCCTGGTGCCCCTCTGAGGGTACTTGCCTGCCCACTTGCCGATATTTGCTCAGGCCTAAGTACCTCAGTAGGTGGTGGTGCCAGGTCTGTCCCAGGTAGCCCCCTCGTCTATGCACCTTTGGTGTCGGGTTTTTAACAAGTGGTCTGGGTCCTTCTGGGGTCTGGCTGACAGCAACCTTTTGCCCGCCCCTGAGTGCTGGGCACCCAGCTTCTGTGGTTCCCGGCTGGTGTATTGGTGTGTGAGGCCGGGGAGGGGCTGGCGATGCCTGGGGTCGGGGTAGAGGCTGTCTGGGGCTCACTGTGGGCGGGGGGGTTTCCAGCACACTCCACAGCCGGCTCCTGAGCGACCAGACCCAGCTGAAGGACGACGTGGACACGCTGCGGCGGGAGAACGGGCAGCTGCTGCGGGAGCGGAACCTGCTGCAGCAGTCCTGGGAGGACATGAAGCGGCTCCATGAGGAGGACCAGAAGGAGATTGGCGACCTCCGGGCCCAGCAGCAGCAGGTAGAGTGGGCCGGGTGCCAGGTGCAGGTCCAGGTCGCTCACCACCCACTCCTCCAGCCACTCATCCATCCACCCCCCCCCCCCCTGATATTTTAGCAAGTATTTCTGGAGGGTTCGCCTCATGTGAAACCCTGAGATATGTGAGCAAACACTCAGGCCTTGCTCTCTGGACTCTGCAGTCCCTTGGAGGAGACTCATGCTTATAAAATAATCCCAGGTACCTGTGTATCATTACTAGTGTTGCAAGGGCTGCTGGAAGGAGGCGCTATGCAGTGTGTACCAGGAATTAGACTTACTCTGGGGCTGCGGGCTGGGGGTCTTGTAGCTTCTTTCCTTTGACGGATCCCATGAGATTGCAGTTGGAGAAGCTGGGAAACTTGAGAGCCCTGTGCAGACAGGAGATAGAGTGCTTATCATCGTTACTTCGGTGGGCGTGTGGCCTATTGCTCTTGCTGTTCTCTGCATTGCAAGTTAGTGTCTTTCCTTTGCTGAGCTCTTGTTTCGTGTGGACAAAGGCAAGAGGAGCAGGCCAGTCGGAGTCTGGCTTGCTGTGAGTGATGGTGGCCTCTTCTCCTCTCGGAACTGCCCGGCTGCCCAGGGACATGGTCGGGCTGGTGCCATGTGCTGTGTCCACAGGTGGTTGGCTATGTGAGGGGTCGGAAGGCAAGCCCAGGAGGAGGCAGAGTGTTGTCCGAGCTTGGCATCCTGGGTCTGATCGGGTAGAGAGCCTGTCACCATTAGAATCATTCATGGTTCCCCGGGACAAAGCAGCACTGCTGGGCTTGCTCAGCACAGTTTGGAACAACCTGAACTCATCTGGTAATGTAGCATGACTTTATCGTCATTGCTTTTTCATTTGTAATTAAACAATTTAAAACTGTGAAACTTGTACCAACTTACGGAAGAGTTTTAAGTACAGTGCAGAGAATTTCCCCCCTTATTATTCAAGAATAAGTTGCCAGCCCTAACTGGTTTGGCTCAGTGGATAGAGTGGCGGGCTGCGGACTGAAGGGCCCCAGGTTCGATTCCGGTCAAGGGCATGTATCTTGGTTTCGGGCACATCCCCAGGAGGGAGTATGCAGGAGGCAGCTGATCGATGTTTCTCTCTCATCGATGTTTCTAACTCTATCCCTCTCCCATCCTCTCTGTAAAAAATCAATAAAACATATATTTTTTTAAAAAAGAGTAGGTTGCCAACCTGATGCCCCGTCAGCCCTGAACGCGCTAACGTGTACTTCTGACAAGCAAGGATATTCTATACAACAGCCCTGTAGGCACCATCGGGAAGGCAGTGTACATACTACCACCCAGTCCACAGGCCTCTTCGCCTTTTGCTGGTTGGCTCAGTAGTGCCTGTAATAGGAAAAGGACCCTGTTCAGAATAAAGCATTGCGTCCATTCCCCACATCTCTTTGGTCTTTTAAAATCTGGAACAGTTCCTTAGCTTTGACCTGCACGACCTTGATGCTTGGGAAGATTACAAGCAGGCTACTCTGCAGGCTGCCCCTCCACCTGGATTTTGGCAGTCCTCACTGTTTGATAGGCTTTGAGCATCTTAGGCAGGACTGTCATGGTCGTGATGCTGCCTTCTTCTCTCTGCGTCCTCCTGATTGGGGCTTGGCTTGATAGGGCCTGTTACTGATGATGCTCACTTGGGTCACGTGACTAAGGTGGTGTCCCCAGGCTTCTCTCCTGTGAAGTTACTTGTTTTCCTTTTGTTTACCTACCTACCTACTTACCTATCTACCTACCTACCTACCTACCTACCTACCTACCTACCTACCTATTGACTCGTGGTTGCTGCTCTATTCAGTGGATTATCGTCCACTGTGGCCAGCAGGAGCCCCTCATGGTTGCTTCTCCGTTATTTTGTTATGTCCTCCTCACTCTGAGTGCTTCCTTGCTCCCTGGCACAAGGTGTTCCAAGCCCATTTTATAATTTCCCTGCCCTTGTCCTGGAAAATCAGCTATTTTTTCAAAGTGTCTTCATTCCTTTTAGTGGAGAATGGTTTTTAGCAGCAAGATCTGAATGCTGGGTGTATTCAGAGCTACTGAGGTATTACTGCTCCCAGGACCTCTCAGTGGACAGAGTAGGGAATGTCTGTGGTCACCCCTGCCCCCGTACACTTACACCTCTCTCTATCCCTTATGTGTCTATATCTTCAATAGGTAACATACATGTGGAAAACAGCAGTTCACACTAACACTTTCAGTTCCAGTCCGATACCACAATAGCACAGGGTTCATTCTTTCATTCTTCCCATTTTTGTAATTCTCTTTTACAGCAGTGTTATTGTGTGTGTGTGTGTGTGTGTGTGTGTGTGGAGGGGGGGGATTGTTTTATTTTTTTGTTAATCCTCACCTGAGGATATTTTTTCTATTGATTTTTAGAGAGTGTAGGGGAGAGAGAGGGGAGGAAGAGAGAGAGATGGGAGAGAGACTTTAATGTGACTTGCCTCCTGGGACTGACTGGGACTGGGGATTGAACCTGCAGCCCTGGTCAGATATGTGCCCTTGAGTCAAACCTGTGACCCCTCAGTGTGCGGGCCGACACTCTGATCACTTAGTATCACCAGCCACTGCTGGTTCCTATTATTCTTCATCTGTTACTTGGTCAGCCCCATTGTGTACCTTCATCTCCTCTCCTCTCTAGCTCCCTTCCCACTCGTTCCCTTCTTACCCTTTTGGGCTCCCATGTTCCGTGCATTCCCTCCCCCAGGCCTCACCTGTGCTTGGTCCCAACCTCCTCATCCTATCAGGCTCTGATGCCCGCTCTGGGCTCCACAAGAGCTACACACCGACTTTAGCTCCAGGTCCCGCTCGGCCTCACTCAATGGCTCTCAGGTCAAAAGGTCAAATTGTTCAAAAAGGGGGAGGGCAGGACTTTCTGTTCATTTTTATACTACTTTTTTTAATTGCAGAATTAATAATGCATTTTACTAATAAAAGAGTGGAACAGTGCAAGCTTTTTAAGAGTAAAAGGTAGAATTCTCCCCATTGTCTGACTCCCAAGAACTAGCTACTCTGAGCGCACGGCCAGGGGGGAGTTTGAGGTTTTTGTGTGTGCACACAGCCCTTGTATCTTGTCAGGTTAGTTCACAGAATGGAACCACGCGCCCGTTGCGACATTTTTCCTGCTGAATATATAGTGTGCGCACCGTCCTGCTTCAGGACAAAGTCCACGTTCCTGTTTCTCGTGGCTGCAGAGCACTGAGTCACAGAGACCCACTGTGATTGCTTCCACCAGGCCCCTTGCTGATGGATTCCTGGGCTGTTTTCAGGATTTTCCCGTTTAAACTGTTGAAGAATTGGCTTCTGTGGGTGACTTCTTTCTGTGATCTTTGTTGGAGTCTTACGTGGAATTCCCAGTGCAGGCTCAGGGAGGGGCCTAAGGTGATGGACTTGGACTTACCCATGTCTTCGTGAGTCCTTTGGGTAGGGAACTTGGTCCTGGGCGGGAGTTTGTAGCCCTGATGGAGCCTTCCCTGCTGCCGCCTCCCACCCCCAGACCCCACTGCCTGCCTCTTCCCTTCTTTCTGTCCCTCTAACAGTTCCAGGACCAGACCAGGACCAGGGTGGGCGGTGCTGGGGGAGCACTGCTTTAGGGATGAAGTGAGGCACAAGGAGAAAGTGCTGTGCCAGCCCATGGTTAGTGCCATGCTGAATGCATTGAATTTCCCTACAGGTCCACGGGACATCCTAGAGCAAAGGGTTAAGACTGTGTTTTCAGTTGTTTAGAGGCAAACCATTTTACCCCAGAGGAATCCTCTGCAGAACCCCCATGCGTGAGGCGGGTAAGGATGACTGCTGTGGGGAGTCAGGCTCAGGGTCAGTCACAAGATCAGGTCCATGTATGATACGATTCCATTCACAGGAAATGTCCGGGACAGGGAAGTCTATGGAGACCGCGTGGCTGAGGGAGGGGAGGATGGAGAGTGTCTGCTAATGGGGACGGTTTCTCTTTGGGGTGATGACACGTTCTGGAATTAGATAGTGGTGGATGCTGCACAACTGTGTGACTGTCCCCAAATCCACTGACTTGGGCACTTTAGAGGGGGAATTGTATGATAGGTGACTTATATCACAAAATAAAAAGACTCCAGTTATCACCTTGTCATAAAAAATAAAAAAATCAGCCCTCATGAGGCAAAAATGTCCTTGCCTCCCTGTCTTCCCTCAGGCCTTTCACGGCTGTGCTGACAGCCAGCCTGAGATGAGCCCCCCTCCCCTTCCCTGATCTTCCCACAAAGGATCCCGCACTCCTCCTCCATGCCTTGTTCTCCTTTCTCCCCACAGCTGTGCCCCTGGGACGGGTAGTTTACTATAGTGGTCAGTGAGTTTCCCCAGTTCCGTTCAGCGGGACCCCCACCAGGACAGAAGGCACGGCTGGGGGGGGGGTGGTCTCCGAGCTGCCAGCCACCTGCTGCCCTGGCCTGGGCCTTCTCACCTGAACCGGGTCCTGGGTGGGTGCCTGGCTGAGTAAAGCTCCAGCCTCGGTAGGGCTGGGTCGGCAGCCGAGGACGCAGGGGACACGGGGAGGCCCAGGTTTCCTCCCCACGGGCTGGGGGCAAAGGTTGCCCTTGCTGGACAAGGCTGGTTTTGTTGCCTGGTTCCTCCCACGCCTTGTTCACTTGAAGAGGCCCTTGCCGGGTAAATGGTGCTGTTTGACTTGCTTGTTTGCTTGAGGGATTTGTGGGGCTCCCGGCCCTCTTCATGATTTATCTCCGAGGAAATGAGGCAGCCCCAGTGGGGGTGGGGGTGCGGGTGTGGAGCCACAGGCAGAGGCCTGGGCCCTCTCCCACTTGAGAGCAGGAGACGGGTAGTCTCTCTCTTTGTGTGAATGTGTGTGCATGTGTGTGTATTTGTGCATGTGCGTGTGGACACTCACACATGTGCACGTGTGTGCTTGCAGCGTGGCAAGGCCATCCCCGGGGTTTCTCCGTCGGAATGCACCCCTTGAATTTTCATTTGGGTCAGAAATGTCCATAGCTGCTGGGCAGAGATTGCTAAACTTGGGTGGGGGCGCAACGCAGAGGGTATTTTTACATCGTTTGCCTTACCACAGCAATGCATACGCTTTGGTAAGAAAGGAAGAGACCCTCAGTCAGCAGTTCAGTGCCCTCCACACCAGGCTGCCCCTGGGCTCACCGACCTCTCTGGGGACACTTTCTGTCATGCTGAACATGCAAAACTTTGTTTTTATTACCTGCTTTAAAAAAATCTAATAAGCTATCATAGGTCTCCTTATATTTTCTGTAAATTTGCAACTCCAACAGGATATTACACAGTTTAGTTGTTAGTAATTTATTAGCCCCCTCTGCATGTGTTGAGAATGGCTGTCTGCTTTTCCCTATGACAAATGCTTTTTTTGGTGACACACTTACATATGTCCTTACGTTCCCTTGCGCACGTGTGATAAAATGTGATTCTTAGAGGTAAAATTACGGGGTCCAGAGCATTGCTGTTCTTTACCAGTGGGTTCTGCCAATTTACTTGGGGAGACTTCTCTCTGCACTTCCTGGCTCCAACCCCTGCCTTTAAATATACTTTCTTCTTTGGTGATCCATGAAAGTTAACTTTTCCTGGGTATCCCAGGAAAAGGATTTTCGCAGCCTCACAGAGAGGCCCAGAGAAAACGTGTTTCTGACCAGGGTAGGGCAGTTGTGTGGCCTCACTGTGGGGAGCTGCTTGTGTGCAGCCGCAGCCGTGTGGATGGGCCCAGACCCTGGCTCCGTGTCTCCCTGGTGACACTGCTGTCCCCACCTCCCAGGCCCCTTTCGCACCGTCTGGAGGGCAGGCATCTCTGGACTGCTGCCTGCCTGCGACGAGAAGTTCACTGCATTCTCGCTTGAGAATTCAGGGCCCAGCCTCCGTTCTCCCTCATTTGACGTCCAGTATAGCCTTGGCTGGGGAGCTGAGCATGGATTGTTGTGTGTATGCGTGCGCATCGCATGTGCAACTTCTTACTACGAACATAATCTATAATTATCTATAATAACAAAAGCATAATATGCTAATTAGGCTGGACAAATGGACAGAGCTGGGGCTGCGAGGGCCACGGCAAGCCCCTGCGGCTGTGAGGGCTGAGCCCCTTGCATGAATTTCGTGCATCGGACCTGTAGTCTAATGATAAAACGGAAAAAATTCTAGACTAATGGGATGGTGTTTTGTTTTTTTTTTAATCCTCTGGAGTTAGCTTTGGCTGTGCTTTCCCCAAATTTCTTCAGATGCGTTCGATTACCTTGGCACAGGCATGTCCTGAGGCCTCTTCTAGAGAAAAGTTGAGATGTGTTTGGGGCCCAGGAGCCTCTTTGAATCTGTGGGAAAGGGTTATTCTGCAGGACGCAGGGCTGGCTGAGAGCTAGAAGTGAGCCGATTCAGGCAAGGCCTTCTCATACACTTTACACCTGTGGGATGAATTGGTTGCCCTGGCCCAAACAGCACAGGTTATGGGCCTGATTCCCCTGGCCCCCCAGGTCCTGGTCCCACTGTTATCACAGGTGGGGTAAGCCTCAGAGGGGAGCCCTGGGTCTGTTCTGGGATTTTCCCTGACCAGCCCCATTGCACTGGGACCTGGTGGCCCACCTGCCCTGGTGCTTACTGGGTTGCCATGCAGCGAGGTCCAAGCTCCTCGTGGTTAGGGCATTTTGGGGACTATTTCCCCATGAAGAAAGGTCAAGCCGAGGTGTAGTTCTCGAATTCTATCGTGGAGGTGGGCTGGGCTCTGCTGGCTTACGCCCGAACGGTGTCTTTGTTTGTATCATTTCAAGGCCGCCTTTAAAATTTGTTTTTAATGAAGCTTGAAAGGTGGGGCTGCGGGAGAGCTTTTGCCTGGTCTGCACAGGGCTGCCACCTTGTGGGAACTCCGGGAATGGCAGCAGTGCCTTTGTTCTGCAGCAAACCACTTAACTCCTTTGGAGGCACTGGGGTTCTCACCTGGCTTAAGGGATATTTAGAGAGTAAAAATTTTAAATGATATATATATGTCCGAGAGGAAGGGAGAGGGAGGGAGAGATAGAAACATCATTGATGAGAGGAAATCATAGATTGACTGCCTACTGTGCACCCCCTACTAGGGCCAGAGCCTGCAGCCCGGGCATGTGCCCTGACTGGGAATCGAACTGGCGTCCTCTGAGTTCTTGGGTCAGTGCTCAAACACTGGGTCACTCAGTCCTGGAGAAATGATTTTTAATGGAAACATTTAAGGTCCTGCCCACAAGTCCGGGCAATCCGTCCTGGAAGCTGGACTTGTCCAGTGAGAGTTAGAAGGCACTGGTTAACCCGGAAATCAAGAGAGCGCTCACTGGCTCCGTGTGTCCTTGGCACATGTGGGCACACAGCCCCTGGGCGCCCTCCTCGTCGCTCAGTGATGGGCACTGTGTCAGGCGATCCTCGGTGTCCTCCCGCGCCACTGCTTGCGCTCAGACAGGCTCAGGTGTCTCACTTTGTCCTGCACGCAGGGGCCCAGTTCTCATTTGTCTGGGACTCATGGAAAAGAATGATGTTGTATTTCCATTTTGGACCATACACAAAAATATATTCCAAGTAGTTCAAAGGTTTAAATGTAAAAAGTAAACTAATACTTTAATAAAAATAATAGAATACCTTCCTCGTCTCAAGGTAGGAAGGAAAGAACTTTTGAAATAAAACTGCCAGCCTGGTCGACGTGGCTCAGTTTTTGAGCATTGACCTATGAACCAGGAGGTCATGGTTCAATTCCCAGTCAGGGCACATGCCCGGGTTGCGGGCTCAGTCTCCAGTGTGGGTGTGCAGCGGGCAGCCAATCAATGATTCTCTCTCATCATTGATGTTTCTCTAGCTCTCTCCCTCTCTCCCTTCTTTTCTGAGGCCAATAAAATATATTTTAAAAACCCCCCACAAAAAACACTGCCAAAGCACAAACCGTAATGGAAATGATTGATAGTTTTTACAGTATTAAAATGTGGAAGTTGAGTATAGAGAAGGTACTACAAGAAAATTTAAGAGCCACATATCGGAAGAAGATTTTTGTAATAAAATGTAACTAGGAAAGAATCAGAACCTGGCATCTAAAAATAAATCCTACAAAAATAAAAATAAAAAAAAGAAGAGAGAGAGGTAGAGAAAATGTGTATAGTCCATAAACATAAGGAGGCTACTCCGTCTTTTTAGTCATCAGAATGCAAGTTAAAAAAAAAGAAATATTTTTTTTCCTTTTTATCCATGAGATGGGCAATACTTCAAAGCACCTGACTGCTTCACAATAGCTAAGAGGTGGAAGCAGCCCGGGAGTCCTTGTCGATGAATGAAAAACAGCGTGCGTTGCACACATTCAGTGGCATATCACTTATCTTTCCAGAGGAAGGAAATTCTGTCACATACTTCAACACGGACGAGCCTCGAGGACATTCTGCTGAATGAAATCAGCAGCCCCAGAAAGATGGATAGTGTGTGATTCCGTTTAAGTGAGGGGTGCCTGCCTGCAGTAGTCAGGGCCATAGAAGCAGAGAGGGGAGTGGTGGTTTCCCAGCTGTGGGGAGAGGAGGGAGGCAGTTGTTTTATGGGCCCGGAGTTTCAGTTTTGCAGTTTGAAAAGTTCTGGAAACTGGTTGCACAATCATGTGACTCTACATAACACGACTGACATGTGCCCTTAAAAATGTGAAAAATGATTAAGGCAGTTTGATGTGTAGTTTATCACAATGAAAATCTAAAAGAAAAATGAAAAAGTATTGAAATCTTGGCGAGGGTGTGCTGAGGACGGTGACTCTCAGAACTCTGCCCACAGCTGGTAGATCCTACGCTGGTAGACAGTGTGATGCTGTCCAGAAAGCATGAAAAAGTCCTCGTCCCGACATGGTATCGGGGCTGCTCTGCTGCTAGAGAGAGATCCCTCAGGAGTGGGAGTGCAGACGTGTGCCTCAGAGTTCATGGCAGCATCATTCCTAACAGCCAAAGACCCCACAGAACCCCCCACCCCACCCCAACATAAATGAGACGACGTAAGTGTTCATCCGACGGAAAGGGTTTCACCCAGGGAGCTGCTGCCTGTGTCACTCCACTCATCTCAGGCAACATTAAGCAAAGGAAGGGCCCATGACGCCCTCAGAGAAGCACAGGTAGCACGGTGCCCGCGTGGAGGGGGCCGGCAGCAGGTTTAGGGGAGCGATTCCATGTGAGGGGAGGAGTGGGCGATGGGATGGCAGGCTGCATCGGGGCTCTGGCCGCACCAGGAATGTTGTCTTTCTTTGAAAATCATTGTGACACATGCGACGAGATGTGGAGATTGGAGCTAAGTGGTGGGTGCTTAGAACTTGTTCCTCTATTAGCTGTGCCTTTCTGTGCGTCTGCAAGAGACTCACTGATTGTTTTCAGAAAGGGCTTTAGCGAGTGGAGTGCTTTTCCCGGCTGTGGGTCCTGCAGCTGTGAGCCACCTGTGCAGAGCGGTGGCGATTTTAACTAGCAGGCAACCTCTTACAGAGGAGTTTTGCATTTTGGTTTCCTTGTAAGATTTCCTCCCTCCCTCCCTCCCTCCCTCCCTTCTTTCCTTCCTTTTTAAAAAAGGAAAAAGACCGAATGAGCTGCTTCCTGAGGTTCCCTTCCTCTGTGCTAATCTGCAGTCCCAGAGCCAATGCTTAGTGCCACACGCTCCTGTTCCTGGCCTCGGTGGTGCTGGTCGTCATGGACCCTTCCTGGGCATTTCATGCGAATCGTATTCATGGAGGCTGACCCTGCCCAGTTGTAGCACAGAGATGTCGCAGGCTCTGTTCCCGGTCACCGCAATACCTCGAGCCGTGTGTCTCTGCCGCCAGGGTTGTTGCCTTCAGTGTGTAAGAAAACACACCGCTGCGACATGCGTGAAGCGGAGTGCAGCGAGAGGAGGCCCTCGTGTCCGTGTGCAGCAGCTCCAGGCTCTGGTTCTCCGGCCGCCGAGATCTGATCACCCGGGTCCACACCGGAGGGAGCAGCGAGGCCTGGGCTGTTGGAGCTGGCGTGGTTAAGCAGGCTTTTCTGGTTCAGACCTATCGTTTGAGGAGTAAGGAAACCGAAGGCCAGGAGGTGGAGTGAGGTGCCTCCGCGGTCTGCAGGCCCCTGACAACCTCCTGAGTCATCCTCTTGTTTGCGTTCTCTAGAACAGTGCCCCGAGCGGACCTGTAATTGCTCTCTGGCTTAAAACTCTCCCAGGGCTCCCCTCTCCCTCAGGGCACTGTTTTGGCTGTGAGCCTTGAAGCCGTGCAGCCTGGCAGGCTCCCTTTGAACCCACTGCTCCCTGTGCACTGGCTCCCCTCGCTCTGCCCTTGCTCTGTCCTGCCCTTCTCTTGGTGCCTAGAACAGGCTGGGTGTTCCTGCCGCAGGGTCCTTGCGCTGCTCACCCCTCCGCCAGGCGTTTGCATCACCTTCTTAAATGGACCTCCTCAGGCCTTAGCCTCTCTCACACCTGCCCCAAAGCCTCTCCTTGCTCATTAGCCTACTCTATTCATTATTTTCTTGATGGTCCTTACTATGCTAGGAAGTTACTTTATTTGGCCTATCTCTCTTTCTTTGTATCTATCTACTTATCTCTCTGTCTGTGTGTCCATCTATGCATTTATATCCTCCCTCAGGAGGAGAGGGACATAAGCAGCAGTTGTATGTGTTGTGTCTGGCATCACCAGCATCTAGAACATGTCAGGTGCTGGTGTTGGGGGTTCTCAGACCTGGTGGTCCCCAGGTTTGGTGATTGTCTAGGAGGACTCAGCATATAATCCTACTCACAGCTAATGTTTATTTCAGTGGAAGGACACAGCACAAGCTCAGCAAAGGCAGAGATGTGTGGGGCGAAGTCCAGAGGAAACCAGTGCAGGCCCCAGGACATGCTCAGGGCCCCGGTGCCGAGTCGGGACAGCTCGTGTGGAGTGTGTTAGGGAAGCCCCAGCCCCTCCGGCCCAGGGTTTTTCCCGGGGGCCTGTGCTGAGACTTCAGACTCCCAGAGAAAGCAGGTGCTCAGCCTAAGCCACATTGTCCACCTGCTCCAGGCACAGGGAGTCCCTCTTGTCACTTGGGAAAAGTTCTGTATCAGTGTAGGGAACTCTGCCACCAGCCACGGGTGGACCTGCAAGCAGCCTTTCTAAGGAGAGAAGTTAGGCCTGCTGGCAGCTCCCTTCAGCACACTATTTACCAAATGCTTACGAATGAGTCACCCAGTGTGACTGCAGGGCTGTGGAGTCACCTGAGACTCCTGGGGCCTCCCCTCCCTGGTCAGCAGTTCTACCTCCAGCGCTGGGAGGTGAGAGGGCTCAGTACCAGAGTGAAGGCTCTGAGAAGTCCCGCATTGCAGATACCTGTCTGTGTGCAAACCGGCAATTCTGAAATCTTCCTCCTATCAGGCTGCCCTTCCTCCTGCCCCAGACCCCTGATGAGTGTGACTCTCTGGTCCCAGGTGTTGAAGCACAACGGGTCGTCGGAAATCCTCAGCAAGCTGTACGACACGGCCATGGACAAGCTGGAGGTGGTCAAGAAGGACTACGATGCCCTGCGGAAGAGGTACAGCGAAAAGGTTGCCGTCCACAACTCAGACCTAAGCCGCCTGGAGCAGCTGGAGGAGGAGAACCAGCGCCTGCTGAAGCAGACGGACATGCTGACCCAGCAGAGGGACACGGCCATCCAGCTGCAGCACCAGTGTGCACTCTCCCTGCGGAGGTAGGAGCGAGGCCCCGAGGGCGGAGCACGGCACCTTCTTTGCTCTGGGGCGCTGTCCTCTGTGGGCGTGTCCTCATCGGAGGCTCCTGGAGGCTTCCCGAGAGTGAAGGCAGCACAGCCATTGCGCTTTTTCAGTCAGAAAGTGCTTGCTTCCTGGAAACATTTTCTCGACACTCAGTGTGTCTTGGGAGAAGTGCATGCTCTCTTGAACAACTTCGGGGTGTTCCGACTGTCCCATTTCCTAGGGCTCCCACAAGCCGCTCCCAAATTGCGAAGTTGGTTGTCCTAGGCATCATTTCTTCCAGAATTTCTTTCTTTTTTTCAGTTAAGGTCTCTAATCCATAGGGAAGTGAGCCCTGGTCTCAAACAGTGTTCTGTGAAGTACGTTTCTGCAGAATCCCAGTTCCCTGGAGCGCTCACTGCTTTCTTAGGAAAAGTGTTCTCTGGCTATAAAAAGGTTTTGGAATTGCCAGGTTGCACACAGATTCAGGTGTCTGCAGTGCGGGACTTCTCAGAGCCTTCACGCGGGTACTGAGCACTAGACAGAATGCAGTGTTTCCCGAACATAAGTCATCCAAGAGCACAAGTTTGTTTTTTTTTTAAATGGAGCTCCATGCAGGATGGATGTTCTAAGGAACACACTTTCAGAAATGCTACTCTAGATCCGCAGGCTCTAAATTTGCAGGGTTGCCTGCGTAGAAGGTACCTCCTGGCTTGGAAGGGCTGAGCTGTGCTCTCACACCCACCTGGTGCCTTTGGGCCAGCCACCTACACCTTTGTATCTTCTGTCTTTGTAAAGTGAGGTGGTTGGATGAAGTGACCGATAAGGCCACCTGTCTCTCAGATGCCGTGATCCCAGCATTAAAAAATCAATCATGTAGCTGGACCGCAGAAGACATTTGCTGCTGTTTCTAGTAGAGCAGGGGCATGAAGTCCTCAGTTCAGCATTTGGTGTTTGTAAAGGCCGAGAAAAATCCCCGGTCCCGGGCACTGGTGCTCCGTGATTTCCCTCCTGGGGGTGCGGAGAGTGACCTCACTTGAAATTTCATGCTTGACTGTCCAGCACAGCAGAGCTGACCGGGCAGGTCTCCACCCCCGCCCCTCCCCCGGCTCCTACCCCATGTCCTGGCTGCCTTTCTCCCCAGGTTCGAGGCGATCCACCATGAGCTGAACAAGGCCACGGCCCAGAACAAGGACCTGCAGTGGGAGATGGAGCTGCTGCAGTCGGAGCTGACGGAGCTGAGAAGCACACAGGCGAAGACTGCCAAGGAGTCGGAGAAGTACAAGGAGGAGCGGGACGCAGTGTACAGCGAGTACAAGCTCATCATGAGCGAGCGCGACCAGGTCATCTCCGAGCTGGACAAGCTGCAGACCGAAGTGGAGCTGGCCGAGTCCAAACTCAAAAGCAGCACGTCGGAGAAGGCGGCGGCCAGCGAGGAGATGGAGGCCCTGCGGCAGGTGGGCGGCTGGGCGCTGGGTTCCCAGACTCAGGGGAAGCGGCGAGGGAGGCAGGGCTGCGGCGCACCCCGTGCCCAGCGAGAGCGCCTCTGCTGAGGCCTGCGTGCTGGCTGGGCCGTGGGCGCTGCCAGGAAATGGCTGTGCTCGCCGCGCTCAGTGCCCGCTCTGATCAGTGCTACGGGGATGCAAGGGGAGGTCCCGCCGCGGCCTCAGCCTGCACAGCTCAGTGTAGGAAGAAAGTCAGGCAACACGCTCAGACACGCGTGTGCTCCACGCACAGACACTCTCACACTCAGACGCTTGGCTCCCGTCGGTCAGTCTTGTGCTGAAAGTCAGCAGATATCCCCAAGACTTGTTCGTTCCGAAGAAAGTTCCCAAGGCCAGCTCCCCAAAGCCATCGGTGCCTTTGTCCTTGGGAGTCAGAAGAGTCCCCTCAGGGCGCTTTTCTCCCAGCATCTGAGGGGCCTGCCCTTTTTTTTTTTTTTTTTTTTTTTAATATGTTTTATTGATTTTAGATAGGAAAGGAGCAGGGGAGAGGGAAACATCAGTGATGAGAGAGAATCATTGATGGGCTGCCTTCTGCACGCCCCCCACTGGCAATCAAGTCTGCACCCAGGCATGTGCCCTTGGCTGGAATAGAACCCGGGACCCTTCAGTCCACAGGCCGATGCTCTATCCATTGAGCCAAACCGGCTTGGGTGAGGGGTTTGCTCTTTAAGGGGCAGCCGGCTCCTGCTGGGAAGATGGTCTACGAGGCTGTGCCAGAGGCCCTTCTAGAGTCTTGCTTCCTGGGGGACAGGCCTCTGGGGTCGGGGGCCTGGGGCTCACTAACATTAGAGTTAGGCCACTTAGTCTGATTCCTGAGGGATGGGTCAGCGTGGACCCTTTCCCTCCTTCCTCTTGGCCCCTCAGCCTCATCGCTGACGCTCCTCACCCCAAGTGCAGATATGTCCTGCTGGCTCCCTGATTTGAGGTTCTCTTCCCATCCAGTCTGTTAGTGTGTGGCTCTATGTAGACCTGCTGAACTTGACCATAGCAGACTTTTTCCCATTGAAATGCCTGTCCGTTCTACTCTTCTGTGTAGGTTTTAAAGGTTGGGCATGTTGGCAGGGGATGGCGGGCATTGGGTTGTGGGAGCCAGAGCCCCTGGCCCTAGCACGAGGCCAGGCTGATGCCTGAGGAGTGGCCAAGGCCCTGTGAGGCTTTCTGTGGACAGTGATCTCTCCTGATGCCCAGGTAGTGCAGGGGGCCATGGATGCCAGGGGCACAGGTCCTGGGCTAGGAGGGGGCCTTCCCAGTCATATGACCTCATATATTCCCGGGCCTCGTTTCCTCCTCTGCCATGGATGCCAGGGGCACAGGTCCTGGGCTAGGAGGGGGCCTTCCCAGTCATATGACCTCATATATTCCCGGGCCTCGTTTCCTCCTCTGCAAAATGGACATGATAATGGATAGCATCTACCTCATGTGGCTGTGGTGATCACATGATCTAATATTGAAAACGGACTTAGATTAGTGCCCGCACAAAGTAGGAATGATTTGAATCTTTGTTATTAAAATTCTAGGCCCAGTGCATGAAATTCATGTCCCTCAGCCTGGCCTGCACCCTCTCCAATCTGGGACCCTTGGGGGATTGGGCCTACACTGGCAGTTGGACATCCCTCTTGCAATCCAGGACCACTGGCCCCTAACCACTCCCCTGCCTGCCTAATGCCCCCAATTACCCTTCCCTGCCAGCCTGGTTGCCCCCAACTGCCCTCCCCTTCTGACCTGATCTCGCCCCCAACTGCCCTCCCCTGCTGGCCTGATTGCACCCCCAACTGCCCTATCCTGCTGGCCTGATCACCCCTAACCCCCTGCCAACCTGATCTCACCCCTAACTGCCTCTGCCTCAGCCCCCACCACCTTGGCTTTGTCTGGAAGGAAGTTGGATGTCCAGAAGATGGCCGGTTGACCCAGTCTAATTAACATATTGCCCTTTTATTAGTATAGATGATTATTAGCTACTCTGTCAGGAGCCCTGTGAAAGTGCTTTGTAGGCAAAAATGGGCCAACTAATGGCAATTTCATATCCAGGGAGTGAGACTTTTTCAGACTGTCAAGGCGAAAGCTGTTGTGAAAAGGAGAGTTTATTTTGATGAATTTCTTAAAAGACCACGATGAAGGAATGTCTTAAGAAGCAAATAGAATGTATTAGAACATGGTAATTGCCCTAGAAAAACTATCAACTCATGGTTTTCACACTCTGGCCTCTGAGAACTTAATGGTTGGGGACATGCTGTTAACAAATAAGGAAAACAAAACGATGAAGAGGAAATCTTTGAAAATGGCTGAGCCAGTCAGTCACTACGCTGGAAAGTCAAGGCCGATGTATCAGGCACATAAGAGATGAGCCTGAGAGAGGACACTGCGCAGGTGGAGGGGTTTTTGAAACTAGGAGGTTAATGGTCCCTTTGTAGGAATGTGGAAAGCACCGAGAAGTATGAAGAACCGCCGACTTCTGAGCGCCAGCATCTGGTGGCAGCCCGTCCCCCAGTGCCGCACTCATGCGTGCCCTCCAGCCTGGAGCCCGGCTCCGGCTTCGCAGGGGGCATTGGCTGGGTGTCAAGTCTGCCTGTCAGCTGAGGCAGGAATCTTTTCTAGGCACCGATCCAGCCTGCAGGCAGGAGAGCCCCCACCCCCACTGCCACCGGGGCAGGCTCCAGAGCTGAAACCCTCAGTCCTCCTCTGCTTTGTGTGGCTTCTCCAGGACCCCCTCCCCACTCCCCCTGAGTGAGCCAGGCCAGATCTAAGGTGTGGGTGGGAGCTCTTAACCTCCCTGGGGCCTGATGAGGTGGCGCCAGTGTGGGCTCTGCCCCCAGGCCTTTCTGCTTGGCCTTAGGTCTAGGTGGGGTGAGTGTCCTGTGAAAGCCAGCCCATCCGTTGCTTAGCCTGATGCCCCAAGGCCACCTGGGGGGTCCAGAGGAGATTCATGGGTGGTGCTTTTGCAGAGTGAGATCTGCATGGTGTGGAGAAAGAAGCCCAGGGGCAAGAATCTTGGAGACCTGGGATGTGGGCTCAGCTTCCCCAGGTGGACCTCGGGAAGCAGTCACTTCCTGGACCCTGAGGTTCCCCGTTGGTGTAATCAGGGACTCAGACAAGGGACCTCAGCCCCCAACTTCTGTTGCCCTTTTAAAGATACTCTCCCCTCAACAAAACCCAGTGTTGTGCTTCCAGTGTTTCTCAGAAGGAAACAGTGTTTTGGAGGTGTTTCCATTTTCCCCCAGCAGAAGGAAGGGGAGATGGGGTGGGAGTGGGGGAGGGGGTTTGGGGAGGGAGGGAGTAGGTGCTGCCTGATCCCCTGGCATTGGTCTCTGTGTCTACCTCCAGCCTTCAGCTGGAGATGCTTATCCCGGGCCAAAAGGGAAGACCTTTCATTGAAACCACATGTTAACACGTTTCAAAGAGAAAACTATGTTAATATGAAACATTGAGTAAAATATAAATTTCAGAAAACGTTATTAAACCCAAGACTTACTACCATAAATTCATGCTAGAATTAATTAAAATAATTGGTTTTTTAAATATATCAAACCGAGCAAATACTCGGCACTGCACGAAAGTGGGGAAAATGAAAACTGAAGTCGTCTGGCTGACTTGGCCCTGGGGCTATGTCTCTGCAGAGGTGACACTGCCACTCTCGCTGGAGTTAAGGTGTTATTTTTGTGCAGACCCCCTGCCCTGCCCCCCCAGCTCCCCCGACGCTGGACATGAGAGATGAGGGGGAGTTAGAAGCCGACTGCACACGTTTCCCTCTGTCTCCCTCATCCTTGCCTCCTGGCTGAACCTGTGAGGCTCTGGGCGTGTTCAGCGGAGGTGTGTTGCTGTGTGCTTGTCTTCCTCACACTTGTCACTCACAGGCGGAGATTCCAGGGCGGAGATGCACGTCTGGTCCTCTCCTGTCTCGTTTGTATTTTGCTTCTTCAGGAAGCCTGTGAGCTAGAGGAGGAGTAGACACTTGCTTTATCGTCTCCTCCGTGTTTTCTAAGGATCAGAGGGGGAGCTTTCTGTATGAGCGCTTCTGAGGGTTGGATTTGAATTTTAACGGAGCATGTAATGCTCGGGAGAGGCGCCAGGATGCAAATGCTTCAGATTTCAGCTTTTCGATTGAACTGAGGCACACAGGCCTTCACCACCCAAACACTGCTGCCTGTTCGGACTGGGAACTCACCCAGGATGCTGGGGTACGAAAACCAGAGAGCAGGACGGTGCTGCAGCCAGTCGGACATGATCCTGACCAGGACCTGTACCTTCACTGCACGTGGGCCTTGCTTTGTTATGTTTTGTCACAGGAGCACTTTATTTTTATTTAAAAAAAATTATTTCAGAGAGGAAGAGAGGGAGAGGGAGAGGGAAAGAAACATCAACAATGAGAGTGAATCATTGATCGGCTGCCTCCTGCACGTCCCCACTGGGGATGGAGCCTGCAACCGGGGCATGTGCCCTGATCAGGAATCCAACTGGTTCATAGGTTGATGCTCAACTACTGTCCTGGGGCGGGGCTCACAGGGGCACTTTAGAGCGACGTGGTGGCTCCCTGTGAGATGAGCCACACAAGTGGCAGGGTGGAGCCTGGAACGAGCCCTCCAGAGGAGACAGTCCACCTGGGCCACTGAGACCTTGGCTGAGAGACTGGGGTTCTGGTCCAGGGACCACATGGAGCTGTGAGAGTTTGGGCTGAGACTAATGTCACTAGGGGTCTGAGCCTGGCTGTGGGGCGCCAGGTCACTGGGAGGCAGGGACGCAGCAGGGGGGGTGTCGGGTGGGCTCTGGCTGGGACCCCAGTGTTCCCTCTGAACTCTATGGCCCCAGCTCCCATCGGTCAGATGGCACTGCCGAGCCAGAAGGCCAGTGACCTCCTCCTCTGCTGGCCCTCGGTCCCACCAGATCAAAGACACAGTGGCAGTGGACGCCGGGAGAGCCACCAAGGAGGCCGAGACCCTTCGGAAGCAGTGCAGGGCTCTGTGCCAGGAGCTGAAGGAGGCCCTGCAGGAGGCAGATGTGGCCAAGTGCCGGCGGGACTGGGCCTTCCAGGAGCGGGACAAGATCGTGGCCGAGCGGGACAGCATCCGGTACGGTGCCGGGCGGGTGGGCTCGGACCCCGTGCACGCTGGGTCTGTGGGGAGGCTGCAGTCATTTGCCGAGGGTCCAGGGGAGGAGAGTGGCTGGCTTTTTCCCTCCTCTCCCTGGGCGATGCCCCACTTGCCTCGGAGCGTTAGAATTCCACACGTCTGTGCGTCGATTGCACTTCAATGGGCACTGAGACCCTGTGGAGTGGCCCGAGGCCAGGCTGGTTTCTCAGGGGCTGCTGCTGACACTCAGTCAGAACTGCGATCTCCCAGGAAGTAGTAATGGGGCACCTACTATGTGCCAGAGTCTTGTTGGGCAGTGTTGACTCTGCCCCTCAGTGGGGTTGGCCTTGGTGGCCTTACTGCAAACCCTCCAACATTCCTGTGCTTCTGGGGGTGAGGCAGGCGCCTGGGTGTTCACTGCAGGCCGAGTCCTGCTCCCCTTAACCCTTCATGGTGACCTTGCCCTGTGCCCTCTGCCAGGACGCTTTGCGACAACCTGAGGCGAGAGCGGGACAGGGCCGTGACTGAGCTGGCGGAGGCCCTGCGCAGCCTGGACGACACTCGCAAACAGAAGAATGACGTCAGCCGGGAGCTCAAGGAGCTCAAGTACGTTGGGGTGGGCGCCTGTCCGTGCTGCGCGTGTGCCTGGGAGCGAAGTGCCCCCCTCCTCTCAGGGCAGGGCCTGGCCATCTGTTCCTCCTCTCTGCCTTATTCTGTCAATCTGTAGAATGGGTCCAAAATGCTGCCTCCACGCGCAGTTAGTTAGAAATTCTTAGACCAACCGAGAAGATGACAGTGGCCCTTTGGTGAGCACATGGCAGTGTGCACTGTGCCCAAAGGCAGACATGAAGGAAGGGGCTGCTCCAAGGCAGCCCATCTGGGCACAGGCGAGCCTGCATTGTCCATTCCTTCCCTCTCTCCCTCCCTTCTTCCCTCTCTCGCTCATCAACTGAACCTGCCCTGGGTCAGGCCTGTGGGAGGCACAGGGGAGACAGCTGAGCAGGCCGACCAGGTAGGTCCCTGCCCTGTGGGGCTCACAGCACACCGGGGACAGACCACAGGCAGGCCCGTCAGAGGGACACATACTAAAGGAACAATGTGATGATGCTTGTGGTGGTTCGCAGGCGGTTGTGACCACACTCACTGTCCTGCTGTGTTCCTCGGAGGCCCACCTGGAAGAGGCTGTTTGGAATGTAAGACAACCCCCCTCCGTGACAGCAGAGCTCCCAGGGTGTCACTTAAAACTTGGTGACGCTAAGCAGTAGATTGAAAATACAAATATCAAAGGGTAAAAAGAGAAATTGCAGAGCCCAGGAGCCATCTCTGCAGCCTAGGACCAGATTCTGGTTGAGGAGCAGCGGCTCTGTCTGTGCCAGGAGCTTCCAGTGATGGAGGCGAGAGGCAGGGGAGTGGGAGTGTGCCAGCCTTGCTCACCGAGCTGTGCCCTGAAGGGAGTGCAGCTTCCCCTTCCCCCTCAGTGACCTCTAACGTAAGACGAGCACTTCACTTATTAGATAGAAACCCGGAGCCCCTGGGCTTGAGTGCTCTGAGGAAAGCCTTAGAGGTGGCAAAGCGACAGTCTCTCTAGGGACCCGCGTTGGATCTAGCAAGTGATGGAACCTAGGTGCAACCTGCACCCCCTGGGGCTTCAGTATGGGAGGAGGTTTCCATTTTCATGGCGCCAGGTTGCTGGACCATCTGAAGAAGTCGGTTTCCTTTGCTTGTTCGGCACATTTGTATCTGCACCTCCTTTCCACTGAGTTCTCACCGGCGGGTGCTGGTGCTGTTGCTGGAGTCCACGCTGCTGCACAGGAAGGCCCAGCCTGCAGGAGCAGCAGAGGTGCCCAGTGGGAGGGAGGAGCAGAGTGCAGTCAGATTCAATGCCCAGCTTCAGGCTGCACAGGGGTGGGCTGGGCTGGGGCAGGGCCCAGGGGAGGCTGAGTGGCATCGAGAGCTGGCCAATGAGAGTGCAGCCCAGCCCAAGTTGTGGATCTGGAGCTTTTCACCGCGGCAGGAAGCAAAAGTTGGTCCAGAGTCAGCCAGGAGTCCCGGGACAGGGCTAGTGAACTGGGCCCAGGTTTGGAGAAGAAGGGCATTGCATGCAAGTGAGAGGACAAGGTTTCTGACTCCTTTTTTCCTCTTAACTGGGTCTTTCTGAAAGCTTAAGGTTTTATTTTGATCAAGTCCAATATATTGATTAAATTTTTTTTTTATTTTCAATGCATTCTGTTATGTCTAAGAACCCTTAACCTAGCCCTAGATCTTGAAGACTTTTCTCTTGTATTTTCCTTCTAAAAGTTTTATAGTTTATTGATTTTGGAGAGGAAGGGAGAGGGAGATAGAAACATCAGTGATGAGAGAGAATCATTGATCAGCTGCCTCCTGCACGCCCCCTAGTGGGGATTGAATCCACAGCCTGGGCATGTACTCTGACCAGGAATTGAACTGTGGCCTCCTGGTTCATAGGTGGATGCTTAACCACTGAGCCAAACCAGCCGAAATATAATTTATATTTTACATACAAATCTGTGAGGCATTTTGAGTTACTTTTTAAAAACTGGTTTGAAATAATATTTATTGTGCTGTTGGTTTTTTTGTGTGTCTTTAAAATTTATTTTTATTTATTATTTTTAAAAATTTCTTTATTGATTAAATTATTACATATGTGTCCTTATCCCCACATTGCCTCCCACTCCCCCACTCATGCCCTCACCCCTTGTTGTCTGTGTCCATTGGTTATGCCTATATGTTTGCATATAAGTCCTTTGGTTGATCTTTCCCCCTTATCCCCACCCTCCCCTACCTTCCCTCTGAGATTTGATGGTCTGATTGATGCTTCTCTGTCTCTGGATCTGTTTTTGTTCATCAGTTTATGTTGTTTATTATATTCCACAAATGAGTGAGATCATGTGGTATTTTTCTTTCTCTGACTGGCTTATTTTGCTTAGTATAATGCTCTCCAGTTCCATCCATGCTGTTGCAAATGGTAAGAACTCCTTCTTTCTTACCGCAGCGTAGTATGCCATTGTGTAGATGTACCTCAGTTTTTTAATCCACTCATCTGCTGATGGACACTTAGGCATTTCGAAATCTTAGCTATGGTGAATTGTGCCACTGTGAACATGGGGGAGGGGTGCATATATCCTTTCTGATTGGTGTTTCTAGTTTCTTGGGATATAGTTCTAGAAGTGGGATCACTGGGTCAAATGGCAGTTGCATTTTTAGTTTTATGAGAAAACTCCATACTGTTCTCCACAGTGGCTGCACCAGTCTGCATTCCCACCAGCAGAGCACGAGGGTTCACTCCGCATCCTCTGCAGCACTTGTCCTTTGTTGATTTGTTGATGATAGCCATTCAGGCAGGTGTGAGACGATACCGCATTGTCGTTTTGATTTGCATCTCTCGGATGATTAGTGACTTTGAGCATGTTTTCATATGTCTCTTGGCTTCTCTTCTGTCTTGTTTCGAAAAGTATCTATCTAGGTCTGTGGCCCATATTTTGATTGGGCTGTTTATCTTCCTTTTGTGAAGTTGTATGAGTTCCCTGTAAATTTTTAAGTAAAGTATGGTGTTCAGGTTGAGATTCTTTTTCCCCCCATGATGTTCAGCGGCTCCATCATCAGTTGAAGATTATCTTTCCTCTGCACCTTTTGTACTTGGTGGGGCTGTTTTTGGATCCTTCTGTTCCACTGATCTGTGTGTCTCTCTTTCTGGCAGTTCCCCTTGGCCTTGAGTCTGTAGCTGCAGAAAAAGTCTTAAGTTTGAGTAGACTGGTTTCTCCCACCTACTTCTTCATTTTCTAAATTAGTGTGGCTGTTCTACTTTTTTGCCTTTCCCTGTAAACTTTAGAGTAGTCTTGTCTGTACCTATGAAAATGTCTTGTTGGCATTTTCATAGAACTGCATGAAGCTTCTAGATAAATGTGAGAAGAATTTCTGAGTCTTTTAAAGTTAAGTATAAAAACCCACTGACATCCAAGCCGCCTGGGCCTGGCGCTGCTGATTTGTGGGGCAGCTGGCGTGAAGGACAAGAGGACAGCCCGTTGGCTTCGTGCGTGGTCTCTCTGGTTTCCAGGTTGTGACTTGGGTGGGATGTTTCCCCTCTCACAGGGCCATGCCCGTGGTTCCTTCTCTCCACAGGGAGCAGATGGAATCCCAGCTGGAAAAGGAGGCCCGATTCCGGCAGCTGATGGCCCACAGCTCCCACGACTCAGCCATCGACACAGATTCCATGGAGTGGGAAACGGAAGTTGTAGAGTTTGAAAGGGAGACGGTGAGCTTTCTTCGTGTCTTTTCTGCCCGTTCTCCTGATGTGAAGACTCTGGGTGCCCTCTCGCAGTGTCCCCAGGGGCACCACGGCCAGCGAGGAGGCTCAGCCTTTTCTCCCGGGGCACAGTCGCATCCCTTTCCTGCACTTCCTCCAGCTGGGCTATGGTAGGTTGTTTCCTGAGCCTGACATGGCTCAGGGAGCAGAGAGGGAGGGAGGAGCAGGGCCCTGGGGGTGATGCTGGTGGCGACGTGTGTCTGAGTGGCTGAGAGGGTCAGAGGCTGCTGCTTGGGGCCTAAGTGCCCCACCAATCACGGCGAAGAGACGGTCCCACAGTCAAGCGAGTGGCTTGGGGTTCACAGCCACGTGTTTGTCTCATCGCTGCTTCGTAAAGTGTGCGGCTGCTGCTGCTGTTTCGACAGGAGGACATTGACTTGAAGGCCCTGGGGTTCGATATGGCGGAAGGTGTGAACGAGCCTTGTTTGCCCGGCGACTGCGGCATATTTGTCACTAAGGTGGACAAAGGAAGCATCGCGGACGGCCGCTTACGGTGAGAGTCGAGGAAGCCCAGGTTCCGAGAGTGGGGCCGCCTGGCTTAGTGAAAGGCCCGGAGAGCCGGGTGGCAGTTCAGGGAGTACATCCCGTTGGCGTTTCTGGGTAGAAAAGGGCTCGGGCCGTGTGTGAGAGCGTATGACGTGCGTTGCACGCTCATGCCGTGAAATACCGATGATGAGAAAATAGTGCTTGCTGTGTGGTTTCAGTGCTTTAAATAACTCCTTAACCCTTGCAGTCCTGTGAGGTAGGTGCTACCCCATTTTACAGATGGAGACACTGATGCCCCGAGGGGTTAGGTCACTCAGCTGTAGGTGGTGGAGCCAGGACTTGAACCCGGGCAGTCTGGCTCCAGCACCTGTGAGTTTAACCGTTTGGCCATCCCGGGAGGACCTGCTTTCTGGCATTCAGCTCCCCGGATGGGAACAGCTGAGCGGCCCACTGGTCCCAAGGCCTGCACGGGTGCTGAGCAGGCTGTCCTCCACAGGGTCAATGACTGGCTGCTGAGGATCAACGACGTGGACCTCATCAACAAGGACAAGAAGCAGGCCCTCAAGGCGCTCCTCAACGGGGAGGGGGCCATCAACATGGTCGTGCGGCGGAGGAAGTCCCTGGGCGGGAAGGTGGTCACGCCCCTGCACATCAACCTGAGCGGACAGAAAGGTAAGCGGCTCCTGACGTGGGCAGATGCTTCCGGGGGCAGGGGTCCCCTCCTTGTGTTTTCGGGTGCACTTCATGCTCAGGGCTGAGGTGCTGATGCTGCGTGAATGCGGCCCACGTGCTCCCTCGACGTGGGGCCTCTGGGCCCTGGGTCCTGCTGGTCTGAGTCACTCCCCAGAGCACACGTGACTGAGTGCCTGGGTGGTCTGGGCTGGGTGGGCGCTGGGATGGACAGGTGCTTTGTGAGAGCATCTCCCAAAGATGAGGCGGGGCGACCAGGGGGCCATGCGACCTGGGCAGGGTTAACTGGGGACGTCTGTGGTTGACAGACAGCGGCATCAGTCTGGAGAACGGAGTGTATGCTGCCGCCGTGGTGCCGGGAAGCCCCGCCGCCAAGGAGGGGTCTCTTGCCGTGGGGGACAGGATTGTGGCGGTAAGTCTCTAGGACGGGCTGTCCGATGCGCATATAGACAGATTCAAAT
>PVJC01014432.1:0-36499 GCA_004026665.1 Murina feae
TTTATTTGTTCTGTTCCTTCTGTCATTTTTCTCTTGGCTATTTGCACCTTTTAAGATTATATGTATGTCCTATAGTGTTATGGTCTTGTACTGTGTTTTTGTTGTCCTATTAGAAGCAATCTTGCTTTTCTTCAGATGCTCACAGCAGTTTCTTTGTCCTGATGCTTACTTTCTCTTCTGTACTGGAGTCATTCACGGGTGTCTTCACTACTAGATGAGCCCTTAGGGGGAAGGATGAACTGACTGATTTGGATGAACTGATTTTAATTCACTTAAATTTTTTTATTTACATATAGTAAAATTCGGTTTTTTATATTAGGGAAGGATTTTTTTGAGTCTTGAATATCTATCAAAATACCTTGCATACTTTATGCATTGCATAAATATTTGTTTAATTTGGAATAAGTGAAAGCTTTCTTTTGAAAGCTATGAACACTGGGTTTTTTCTGTTGAAAACTCTGCTGTTGAGGTAGTGGGGCATTGTTGGTAAGGGATTAGATACAGGACCAGATAGTATATATATTCTTGGAATTTGGGGGTTGTCTTACTCAGAACACTAGAGTGAGGATTATTCACAAGACTACACTGTTAGTGGTTTTAATTATACAGTTGCCATTGATAATGAGTATAATTAAGCAGGCAGTCATTCTATTTTCAAAATGATTGTTTATTTATTTTTTGGTTTCCTTACTGTGGAATATTTTAGTCCTTATTCAATAGGGAAATGAGACTGCTACATTCAAAATATAACTTTTTTTCTTTGTCATTAATATTTCATTCACTAGCAAGTCGGGGGGAAAATCCAATAGTTTTTAATAATTTAAAAATATTGTTATATTGTCTCATCTCTATTATAATATTTTCTGGGATCAGGGTGGTAGATTAAAGGCTATATTTCACTGATTTTGCTTCTTATCCTTGTCTCAATTTCTATTCTCAGACTCTGGAAGCCCTGGGATCCCTAGGCCTTGTCTCCTCTATGCAGTGACACAGTGGTTTCTGCTTGGGTCCCACCCTGCTACAGGGCGATGGGGCGTGCTGTCTGGAAAAAGCCAGGGTGACTTTGTTTAATTTGATTCGTCTCTAGGGACGTCACATTTTTATTTTTTTACTTTTCTTCAGCTTTTAAAATTATCAGTATGAGGGTTAGTTCACTGGAAGCTTCTTTACTGTGCCTGGAACAGAACTCCTGGGCATCTGCATTTTAAAGAGCAAATTAATAAAAATTAGTATTTCATGCAGGCACATTCAAGACATTTTGCCCAAGACATCGAGTTTTAGTTCATATTGGGAGCTCAAGGTGATTTTTTTTCACCGTGTTTCTCCAAACATAAAAGAAATCTAATTTTCAGATTCATCAAGGGGGATGAATACAGTGTAGCTTTGCTGTAAATCATTGGACATTGGAAGTAGGTCAGGAGAACTGGTAATCTGCTGTTATTGTGAGATATCAGTGTTCTGCAAAAACAGTGTCCATGATTATGCATGTCACTAGATGCATATTGGTTTATATTCATTTATCCATAGTTACCTTAGTGAAGAAACAAAACCTACTCAAGTTATCCTATGGAAAATGACAGGGTAGTAAAGTCTCTAAGGTTATATTGTGGAACCAAAGGGTAGAGAATCTAAGACCTTATCAGCAACTGCATTTGACACATGTAAAGCTATGGAAAACAGATTGCAACCTTTAAGTGTCTCTCCTGTGAGTCTCCTGGTTTTCTCTCTCTCTCTCTCTCTCTCTCTCTCTCTCTCTCTCTCTCTCTCTCTCTCTCTCTCTCTCTCTCTTCTCTGGTCATCTACTTCATTCTTTATTCTCTCTGTGCAGATTGGCTTTCTTTGATTTTCCATTCATATAGAAAGGTAGTTGCTCCAAAGGTAGTTACATCTCCTCACCTATGTTGACCAGCACAGACTGTATCTCCCTAATATGGGCCTGGGAAAATAAATCTGATTGGCTATTGAGGGTTGGAGGACCCCCTGATGGAATAAGGTCTGGCCAGGAGGGTGGGATTCCAGGGTAAAAGTATGGCTACCAGAGTCAACTGTGTGGTTGGGGACCAGTTCTTAGACAAGGAGAGGATTTTGTAAGCTGGGCAGTTACTATAGGAATCAATCGCATTAAATACCTAGAAAGATTGGGGTGTTTCATTGAGTAGCTACCTGGATAAACAGAGAAGCTGAAGACAGGCAATGTGTTAATTTTAAGCCTATAATCTCCCTATTTAATTTTAGAAGACTGTGTGTGTATAACCACAAGCACCCACAGGCAGTGTGTTTAAGAGGATTAAATGGTAAATGACAAATGTATTCAGAGGGATGCTAGCAATGTTATATCAAGTTATAAATCTCAAAATCTCGGCCCTGCTTTATACATTGTTAGATTTTGGACTAGCATTTTAGCAACTACTAATTAAATATTATAGTGGGGAGATGCCTGACCATCCTAATTTGTATGTTTTTTTAAGCATTATATTGTTTTGTTTCAACCACAGAACTACCTAACATCCCAGGTACTCAAAAAATATAGTGATTCATGATTTCACTGAGATATATAGATTTCTAGGTGTTCTCCAACTGTGTTTTCATACTTCCTATCTTTGGTTTGACAAATTAATGCCTTTTAAGTTAAATTTAAAAACACCCATAAACTTTGGCTTTTATTTTTTGTACTCTTGATCAATAAGAAACAGCAATTTCTGGCCCTTAAAAAGAGAAAAGAAATGAGTATCTGAGATATGAAGGAATTCAGAGCCAGCAAGAACACAGAGTTACTTTCTGCAAATTTCTTTGGGCAGGATGTATTTGATATTATATGTTATGCCCTTTGCCCCAGGATTCCAAGCTTTAGTGATTTTCCCCAGGCACTCACAGGTCAGTGCTTAGGATATTCAAGTATAATTTAGTAGATGCAGTACATTATCCACAATGATGTAGAATCATCAAGAAATTATGTGGTTATAGTTTATAGTTATGTGGTTATAGTAGAAGTTTAGCCTAATTCTGCCAGATTTAAAGCATTTTAGAAATAGGGGCTTCTTTGTTCTTAGAGATATTTAAAAATTCATTTTTACCAGTTTGGGTGTGAACATCACACTTTACCTGTTTTAAGGCAGTATTTTCCGGCTGGTGGTGAATGGTATTGAGAAAAAGGTGCAAAATACATCAAGAAAATAAACACTGCAAAGCCTATGAACAAAATTATACCTTTCCTTCTTTTATTTTACTTCTACTATAGGTAGGTAGATTATATTTATATATATATAAATATATGTTTATATATATATATATATATATATATATATATATATATATATATATATATATATTGATTTCAGAGAGGAAGGGAGAGAGAGAGAGATGGAAACATCCATAATAAGAGAGAACCATGGATCAGCTGCCTCCTGCACAATCTCCACTGGGGATCGAGCCCACATACTGGAGATTGAGCCCACATTCCGGGCATGTTTCCTGACCGGGAATCCAACCTGTAACCTCCTGGTTCATAGGTCATTGCTCAACCATTGAGCCACGCTGGCCGGGCCCTATTATAGGTTTTCTATTGAGGACTCATTTATAGGGCTCATTCTGTTTTGGAGGCTGTCTCTAGTTTGTATATCATAAAATGTACATCAAGGCTTCCTGTCACATACTGTTTAAAAATCAGTGAGTCACTTTTTCTTTTTGGTTTTTTGGTATGTTGCATGGCTCTGGTGGGAATAAAAACATATACTGCTTTTGAGGATTATAGCATTTATGTTTCTGGTAGCTAGGCATTTTTCATGAAATAACTAATATTATTAGGCAGTTTTTGATGAATACCTACTGAAAATGTGTAAAATCGGTAGTTTAAGAGTTTAGAAAAGGGGACCACTTGGCCTAGAGTAGCCTGGGAAGGACTCGTTGAAGAGAAACAGTGGAATAGTTTTTGGATGGATTTGTTAGTACTTATTTAGGAGGGAGGCTAATCTGGGTTAGGAATTCTGGAATGGAAAGCACAGGCATATTCAGGGAAGAGTAAAGTGGGTGATCTTTTTCTTTTTCTTTTTCTTTTTCTTTTTCTTTTTCTTTTTCTTTTTCTTTTTCTTTTTCTTTTTCTTTTTCTTTTTCTTTTTCTTTTTCTTTTTCTTTTTCTTTTTCTTTTTCTTTTTCTTTTTGTTAATCCTCACCCGAGGATATTTTTCCATTGATTTTTAGAGAGAGTGGAAGGGAGGAGGAGAGCTAGAGAGAGAGAAAAACATTAATATGAGAGAGACACATCAATTGTTTGCCTCCATGCCTTGATGGGGGTTGGGGATCAAGCCTGCAGCAAAGGTATGTGCCCTTGACCAGAATCGAACCCGTGATCCTTCAGTCTCTGTGGGCTGACACTCTATCCACTGAGCAAAACCGAATAGGGCTAAAGTGGGTGATTTTGATTAGTGTTGGGTTCATTGTAAGGAGAATAAGATACTATTGGAAATCATATTGAGATTAGACGTTTGTACCTTGTGAGATGAGTAGCCTTATGGTGATAGCAGCAAGTGTTTGATCGTGTCTGGAAAAGACCAGAAGAGTAAGAGGTGAGAGGTGGAAATTTAAATAGGAAAAACTGAGTTAAACTAAGTTGGTTGCTATCAGAATGGACAGGCAGGGACAAAATAATACTTCCTAAAGAATTATTAATGGACTTGGGGACTAACTCTCTTGTGGATACAAAGGGTAAAGGAATATCAAAAGATGGTTCTGAAGTTTTAAATCTAGAGAGCAGTGAGAATAAAAAACTACAAGCAAACAAAAAAGATAGAAGGAATTATTGATTTTTTTGGGAGGATGATTTAGGTTTCAGAATTTAGGGTTGATTTTATCAGTAAGTATGTGACTATGCCATTGAAATATATGATTCCAAATCAGCGATTGGGGCTTGTGAGAGAAAATCAGGAGTAAACTACATCAGGGTAAAGGAAATAAATATGTGTGAAGGCTGTTTCTAAAGTTGGAACCTAAATACAAAAGGGAAACAATATTATAGGTAAGATCATGGGGCCTAAAGCAAGATTTTTGTTGAGAAGGTTGAAGTGGTACATATTTATAGATAGGGTGAAGCCAGTGGCTGGAAGTAGACTAACAATGTTGAGAGGTAGTAAATAGGGGAATTGTTGATGTGGAGAAAAAGAGCAATGATCTTAAAATATTAGGGTTTTAAGGATGCTGGCCAGTTAGATTCTGGTTAGTCAGTATTTCATTGTGCAAGGTGAGTCAATGAATTCTAGGACAAGTAAGTACCACAGAAGAATTACTTGGTCAGTGTATTTCACATGTTGGCATAAACATCCTTCTGTCATATTGGTGTTAGAACCAGTGCATTTGTAGACGTCTTTCTATGTTACATCAGTTTGATATTCTCTTCTGATTTACTAGCCTTCTTTTGATCACAGATTTTCTGCAAACTCTATTGGTATCAGTGTGAAATCTACCAATTGAGTCCCTCAGTTGACTTACTAATGTAGAGATCCAGTAGTCTCCCTGACTATTGGGCAGTTTGAGTGATGTATTAACAGAGATAGTATTTGTCCTTAAATTACTTTATCATCATGTCGAGTAATATTCCAGTGGCCTTGTAAATAAATAAACCATTGACCAATCTGTTAACATATTTTATACTTTCTCAGTATAAATTTTTATTTTGCAGAATATGAAATAAAGTCCATTTACTGCCACTTACAGCCATTCTTATTGACAGTTTTTATGCTTGTGGTGAGAGTAACGTGTCATGGGGAAGAGAGCACGGGCTTTGGAGTCAACTAGGCCAGCTTGCTATACTTACAAGACTTAGGCTTGTTTCATTTGTTCCTTCAGACTATTTCTCAAACTAGATTAAGGTTCACAGCAAAATTGAGGAGAGTGTACAGAGATTTCCCAATAGCCTTATCCTTCCCAGGCATGTAGGCTGGTTTCTAAATACCACTGATTCTCGCTTTTTTCCTCTCTAAAATGCAGGTAGTAACTCCTCCACCTCATAGGGTGGAGGAGGATCCTGTTTTTAAAGTGTCTGATATTTAATAAGTACTCAGTAGTGGGTGTGTTCTCGTAGGAGAGACATATGGCTTTGAAACTTACTCCGGGCAGCACTATGTTTATGGAGTGCTTTCTAAATGTTTTTTTTTATGATAATGCTTAATATGTTCTTCAGACTTTCACTGAATGAATGAATGAGTGAATGTGAACATGCCTGCAGGAATAAATAGTTACATGGCACCCTGGAGTTTCTGCAAAGTTTTGATTTCAGTCTTGGGTAGAATTGCTTGCCTATATGTCTATAGGACTTGGGTATCTGAAGGATTTAAATGTGGTGATTATGGAAATGAGTTGATATACTTAGTCCAGGGTAGTTAATCTGTTTCCTTTAGCAATAGTGGGGATTTTTGAGAACAGTGGTTTTACAATCTGTGGAACAATTGATTGTAGCCCAGGCCCCCACCTCTGAGACTCTATAGTGGATTCATTTTGTAAGAGGACCCACTGGCAACAGTGATCAAAAGCTGTTTTTTTGTTTGTTTATCTGCTGCTTTGAAGCTCTTAAGATGAGTAGTGGCCCTAGCAATTACTCATCAGCCAGGACCCTCCACCTGCTATGGCCTGTGGCACCTCTGAGCAGGCTGGGTAGAGTGCTTGTCGTTGGTGCCGATAGACCATAGACCCAGAGCCAGTCCCCCAGCTTCATGCCGCATTGCCGAGCCTCTACTGAGCCTCTTTTTCTCCTCGTAATCTGAGAATTTATGTGATACCATTTTGCTCTTGTAAAACATGAAAAAACATCTACATGGATTAGCTCCTTGCCTGCAACATAGTAAGCTCTCAGTAAATGTGGTGGCATTGTTGCTGATGATGCTATAATTTGGAATAATCGATGATTAAATTATGACTAAAGGATAAACTCAACACAGTGCCTGGTACATAGTAGACCCTTAATAAAAAATGTTCCTTCAGAGCCTTTCAGATCTTGTTCCCCAGCAAATGTCAGTTTGTCTTAAATAAACTCTTTAAAAAAAACACACAAATATTTTTACTATTGAAAATATTACAGATGGCCCCCTTCCTCCCCACACCTTTGCCCCCTCCCAGGACCCTCCCCAAGCCGTCACTGCTTGCTTATCTGTTCATAGGTTAAGCATCTATGCATATAAGTTCTTTTGATTAATCTCCCTCTTATCCCCTGCCCCCTGCCCTCTGCCCCTTCCCTCTAAAATTCATCAATCTGTTGCATGCTTCAGTGTTCTGGATCTATTTTGTTCACCAGTTTATTTTGTTTATTAGATTCCATATATAAGTGAGATATAAACTCTTATTTGACTCCTATATTAAAATGCCCACCACACCCTTTCCCCCTTAGTTTTCAATGCAGACAGAGAGTAGGTGGCTTCTGTGTAGAATAACTTCCTCAGATCCACACTGGAAATACGAATAGCTGGGTTACTATACTTCTACATGGCAAGGATGAGGATTTAGAATTAGGTTCTTATGCTTTACAATTGCTTTTCCTGATAGCACCTCTAAATGTGTGTATTACTTTGCTTATCTGATTCTACAGATGCTGTTGACTGAGTACTTGGACATGAAAAATACTCGTACGGCCTCTGAACCATCAGCTCAATTGAGTTACGCCAGCACTGGACGGGAGTTCGCAGCCTTTTTTGCCAAGAAGAAACCTCAAAGGCCGAAAAATTCTCTTTTCAAGTAAGTATCTCCCGGTTGATCATATAGCAGGTGTTAGGAAATGTTAGATCCAGGCAGGACTTGTTACTTAATTGACAGCTATTACTTCACTCAGTTAAAGTTTTGAAATAATTTATATATAGTGACTGTATATTCAACTCTTTATACTTTAGTTTTTTGTAAGGGGAAGTGCTCATATTGGAATATGGTTACTGGACTATCTAGAACTTAAAAAAAACTACAGGAGTTTATTTTTGGGGAGTTTTATATATCATGAAGGAAAGTTAAACTCTTGAGTTGTTTCTGAGGAATTTATATGAAATGAAATCTAATATTTCAGCCTTTGAAAAATCCCAAGTGCCAAGAAGCAACCTTTGTTAATAAAGTTATGTAAATCTGTCAAAGTAGTATTGGGTTTTGTTTGATTTCATAAAGGTACAATCTGGACTTTTTTTTCCTTCTAATTACTATCTTAGCAACAGCTAACAGTTATATTATTATTAACATTGCTAATGACAACAACAGCTACCATTGATTGAATGCTTACTTTTGTCAGATACTCTGGCAGATAAGTTACTCCAAACAGTCTTTAGCATAATTCAGGTAAGATCAAATTTCAGCAGCTGGAGTACTGGCTAATACTTACTGAGTCATTATTGACTCCTAGCCAAAGCATGAAGCCCTTTTCATGGATTATCTTGTTTACCCATTATGACCTTACAGGTGTGGGTTCAATTTTTAATCTGATTTGACATGTAAAAACAACAAACTGATGCACAAGAGAGGTTAGGTAACTTATATAAGTTTACCCAGCTAGCAAGTGCTAGAAGCAGGATTTAAATCTTGGTAGACCTATGTGTCCTTTTGAAGAATTAATAGATATTTAAGAAGTTGTTTCTGTAAATCTAAGCATGTAATGTGGCTACAGAAGTGTGTATCATCGCAGTGTTTGAATACTGGAAGATCCAGTATTTTTTACTGATTCACTTTTGAGATTTTTTTTGGGGGGGGTGGCAGGTAGGTTCTTTTCTCTTTTTTAGTCCTCACCTGAGGATATGTTTCTATTGATTTTTAGAGAGATTGGAAGAGATGAAACGAAAGAGAGAGAGAGAGAGGGAGAAAGAGAGAGAAACATCAGCTGGTTGCCTCCCTTACGACCTTCCGGGGGATGGAATCTGCAGCCTAGGCATGTACTCTGACCTGAATGGAACCAGCAACCCTTCAGTGCACAGGATGACCCTCCAACCAACTGAACCACACTGGCCAGGGCTTTTTTGTTGTTTTTTAAATCGTGGACTATAGAGTTCTTAATCATTAAGGAAAGATTCAGCACTTCATTTATCTTGTGTCTAGAGGAGAAGAGATTTACTCTTTTCACAGTGGAATAAAATCCATTCTGTTTATTGAGTGCATTTTTTTTTTCTTTTTATGGTTTAGTCAGAGGTTTGATGCAGTATCAGTAAAAATGTTTTCATCTGCAAGTGATGTAGGACCCCACATGAGCCACAAGTAGATTAAAGTGAGGCCAGTTATTATCACACAATAAGGATGAATGTAGAGGAATCCTTACCTCACCTGCATGGTGTCATCAAGGACTTGGCCCTTCCCATTTCTCTGCCTTCATTTCCACCCCAATAAAAATGGTGATGCCAGGAAGTAGGCTGTAATTCTGCCTATAAATCTTTTTTAAATTAGTAGTCTTTATTGTTTATAGCAATTTTAGGTTTTTAGAAAAATGGAGCAGCCAGTACACTGAGTTCCCTTATGTTCCCTTCTCCTATAACTCCTCTATCAACATCTTAAATGAATCTGGTACATTTGTTATACTTGATGAACCAATCTACACTAATAAAAGAGAAAGATGCAAATTGACCATACCTTTGTAACGCCCACCAGGCAATCAGGAGTGAATATGCAAATTAACCTGGCATCTTTGTTGGATTAATTTGCACATGCAGGCACCAAGTGGCCGGGAGTAGGATGCTGTGGTGATGATATAGGCATTCGCCACCGCCCCAGTCGCTCTGGGCCTCTGGGCAGCGTGGAAAGGCAGAAAGGTGCCAGAACAAAGGCAGAAAGACAGCTCCGGGCCAGAGCGAAGGCAATGCCGGCAGCCAGGGGAAGGAAGGACCATTCTTGTATGAATCTTCATGCATTAGGCCTCTAGTATTTATATAATTACTAGAGGCCCAGTGCACAAAAATTTGTGCACTCGAGGGGGTTCCTTACCCAAGCCTGGACTGTGCCCTGTCGCAGTCTGGGACCCCTCGGGATATGTCCATCTGCTGGCTTAGGCCTGCTCCCCAGGGGATCAGGCCTAAACTGGTAGTCAGACATCCCTCTGGCAGCCCGGGAGCCCTCAAGGGATGTCCACTTGCCAGCGGAGAGCAGGCCTAAGCTGCAGTTGGGCATCCTTAGCACTGCTGAGGAGGCGGGAGAGTCTCCCACCATCACCGCTGTCCTGGCAGCCTGGCTTGTGGCTGAGCAGAGCTCCCCCTGTGGGAGCTCACTGACCACCAGGGGGCAGCTCCTGCATTGAGCATCTGCCCCCTGGTGGTCTGTGTGTATCATAGTGACCAGTCATTCCCAGTTGTTCTACTGTTAGGGTCAATATGCATATTACCCTTTTATTATATAAGATTAGCTAAAGTTCATTATTTCCATTAGGGTTCACATTTTGTTTTCTATTGTTTTATCGATTTTGAGAAATGTATCTATAGATCACCATTACAGTCTGATACAAAACACTTTCACTGCCCTAAACACACCCCATTTTCCACTTGTTTATTCCTATTCCTTTTTTCCTGCTCCCTGAACCTTTTTATTGTCTCTTACTTTGTTTTTTCCAGAATGCCTTTCATAGTTATAGTCATACTAGAGGCCTGGTGCATGAAAATCATGCACTTGAGGGAGGGTCCCTTAACCCAGCCCACACCTTCTTGCAGTCTGGGAGCCCTCAGTGGATGTCTGACTGCTGGCTTAGGCCCGCTCTCTATGGGGAGTGGGTCTAAGCCGGCAGTCAGACATCCGTAGTGTTGTTGAGGAGGTGGGAGAGGCTCCCACCACATCCGCTGCACTCGCTGGCCGTGAACCTGGCTTCTGGCTGAACGGCACTTTCCCTATGGGAGTGCACTGACCACCAGAGGGCAGCTCCTGCATTGAGCATCTGCCCCCTGGTGGGCAGTGCACATCATAGTGACTGATTGTTCTGCAGTTCAGTCGATTTGCATATTAGCCCTTTATTATATAGGATAGTATGTAGCCTTTTCAGACTTTTTTTCCACTTAGCAATATGCATTTGATGTCCTTTCATGTCTTTTGTAGTTTAGTAGATATCTTTGTATTGCTGAATAATTCCATTGTGAATGTATCACCATTTTCCCATTCCACTAATGAAAGGTGCCTTGGTTGCTTCCATAAAGCTATTATAAGCACTCATGTGCATGTGCAGGTTTTGTGTCTGTGTAAGTGTTCAGCTCATTTGGGTAAATACCCAAGGAGCATATGGTAGGCCACGTTTAACTGTAAGACACTGCCAAACTGTCTTCCCAAGTGGACCTGCCCCTTCAAATGCTTTTAAAATTAATTTAAATTATTGCTTATACATTCATTAATTTTTCCTGCCAGTGACAGAGCCCCTCTGCACGTTTTCCTCAGGAGATGAGGATTGGGTCTCTGTCCATTCCTGAAGTAGTCTCTGGCCAGGTCAAGCAGACTGGGTGGTTATCTTAAACCCGTTAGGTTCACTCTGGGGACAGGTCTCAAGCTGGAGAAGGAGCCACTTTTCCTGAGCACAGGAAGAGAGCTGCTGAGAAGAGAGGAGGCAGGTAGCAGAACCTCCCAGTAGAACTGGAGCTGCGCCAGCAAGCAAGAAAGGCGGTAGAAGGAAAAGGTAGTGGATAGGGACGCTGAGACTGCCTAAGATGCTGCCTGTTAGGCTACTCCTCCTCTCCTGTCTCCCCTCTCCCAGCTCAACCCACCATCTAAATGTAGGTGTTGTGCAGAAATCAGATTTCAGGGTTTTTAGATTTCATGCTCTCAACCGTCACCCGTGAGACCACACAGCCATTTTTAAACATTTAGCCAATCCTGAAATTATGGTCCTGGAAAACATAAATTGTTGGAAGTGAATAAATGACTATGAATATTTGTCACATATTTATTATTATTGCATAGAAATAAAAACTCCTCACCCGCATAAGGCCATTATCTCAGATCTGCCTTTCTTAGTCTGGGTTCCATCTTCGGTGGGCCCTGTGGTCTGGAGCAGATCTCCCAGCTTGAGGGCCTCGTGCCTTTGCTGCCAAATAAGGAGGTGAGACTAGGTCATCTCTAGAGCCCCTTTTACTGTGAAATTATACCAATCTGTGACTTGTTGCAAACATAAAAGGATTCCCAAGGAATACATCAGGTCACGACGATGAGGATTTTGGTGAGCTGTAACCTGTTTTTATCACATCATGAAGGACTTTATTGCTCTCTTTAATTGCCCTGAGCCAAGGTTAATTAAGTGTGTTTAAGTTCTCTCTTATTGTATAATGTGGGCCTCTCCATTCTTTGCTCAAGAGTTTATTTCTTTCCCTTGTTATTTCTGATCAATAGCTGTCAGCATGCTTTTTGGAGGCCAGCGGCTTTCTTTTTCTCCTTGACTGGCAGGTGGTACTTTACTGCACGCTGGGCCTTCCTTCTGGCTGTGAGTGTCCTCTTAGTTCTTGGCAGGGTGCAGAGAGAGGATCAAGCAGCCCAAGTGTCCCCCTCAGACTGACATTCAGCTTAGTGTGCATCGTCCTTGTTAGAGGATGGATAAAGGAGGCAGAATTAAGGCAATTATGGCGCTCCCTCCTTGTGGCCAGGAACCTATTCTGTATCACTGCTGCTCTTCCATTGTGGTGCTGTTTACGCCTCAATGGCAGCATTTCTTCCACGGATTTCTCCTGGTATTCTGACTTTGAAGATATTGGGTTGGAAATGGAGCTACTTAGCAGAGGATTTACTGTTCAATAGAATCACAATTTTAACTGTTTCTTCTTTACCTGTAAGTTTCTCTTAAAATAGTGATTTTCATTTGTATGTTTTGTGTTGTTTTTTTTTGCTATTTATTATTTTAGATCTATGTTTTATATCATGAGCCTTCCCCTCTGAAACAGTTCTGGGTAGGTGTGGGCAAACACACGCCTGGAGCTTGGTATGTTCCAGAGCCTTTCATGTGGCAGGTGCAGGTCAGAGCCTGGCAGCCCTTTCGAAGCTGTATTGTGTGTGAGGATTCAGCTGCCTTGCTCCTTTGGTGTAGTTCAGGGGTGGTGAACATCCGGCCCATGGGCCTTATAAGTCCCATGAAATCACTTGGTCTGGCCCTGCCAAGGCATTAGGGATAGTTAATTAAATGTTTGACCAAATATAGCAGGCTAATTTTAAAGTTGATCATTTCATATGGCCCGCGAATGATGTTATAAAGGTCCAAATGGTCCTTGCAGAAAAAAGATTCCTCACGTGTGAATTAGCAGCCTTCCTAGCATGCCCATTGTCTCATCCTCTAGCTGGGAACTTAGAATGGCACGATGTCTGCTCTGAGCAGCCAAGACTGCTGTGTGACAGCTGGCAGCTACTGATAGCTTCTGAGCTGGACAGGCAAAGTTAGAATGACCTTATGAGCTACTGTTGCTGTGTGTGTAGGGATCCTGGCAGAGGATCTGGAGACCAAAGAAAGTTGATCAGAGTTGTACCATCTGAAGTGGAAAGTGGGCAGAAGATCCAATACTATTGTAGAGGAACGTTAGCTAGGAGCCCATTCATAAATCAAGGTCTGTGCCAGCCCACGTCTGGCCTGTTGTGGCGTAGCCAGAGTGTCCTGGTGTGGCCCACTGGGGGCATCACAGACTGGAGGAGAGTACTTGGGAATCCGTAGCCTGCATCGCCTGTTTGGTTACCACCTGACCATTGTTTCCCTGCGTTTCGTGCAGGTTTGAATCATCCTCTCACGCCATCAGCATGAGTGCCTACTTGCGAGAGCAGAGACGGGAGCTCTACAGTCGGAGTGGAGAACTCCAAGGTGGGTGATCAGATATTTGGGGAAAAATTAGTTTTCTGGAGGAAGACCGCAAGTGTGCAGCATGTGAAGTTCAAGTTGGAAGTCACAGGATTCTTTCAAGGTGGCAAGGGCTTAAAGACTTGATAACCTGCTTCTATCATTTCCCAGCATCTGTTGACAAGCAGCTAAAGCTATCACTATGGCTACAGGACTTATACAACTGCCACCATTCAAGTGGGAGCTCAAAGCCAAAAGAGACGTGATTAATCTCTTCTTCTTAAAGATGGCGGATGTGAGTCTAGTCACAGTATAGGGCAGTGGTTTCAACCTGTGGGTTGTGACCCCTTTGGGGGTTGAACGACCCTTTCACAGGGGTCGCCTAAGACCATCCTGCATATCAGATATTTACATTACAATTCATAACAGTAGCAACATTACAGTTATGATGTAGCGACGAAAATAATTTTATGGTTGGGTGACAACATGAGGAACTGTATTTAAAGGGCCAGAAGGTTGAGAACCACTGGCCTAGGGGAATGCCAGTCTTCCGTGGCTGCCCCCGTTGCTTATGTTTTCCTGGAATATGGCAGGAGTATCTGGGATTTGGAAAAAGGCAAATTTGGCCTCTCTCATTATTTAAAGGGAGGAAGGATGCCTTTAAATAGTATGTTCCAAATAACATAACTTTGATACACAGGTTATTTGATACCCAGACGTGACTACTAAACAGGGCTGATCTGAAGAAAAAATAAGTAAATTTAAGTAAATAACAATTCAGACCAGTAGCATTTCCTTCTTTGACAAAAAGGACCTAATCATAGTAAGTGTAATCATTCCAGAAAGATTGAGAGCCTGCCAAGTGCAGCACATCCTAGGCTTTGGAAGGGATAGAGGTCAAGTGCAAGGAAAGAAAAGAATGACTTAGGATCCAGTTCTGAAACCAAGGCATGCATGTCAATAACAATATCAGAAAGTGAATATTACCAACTGAGTAGATGGTATGCCTGTAATTGCTAAGGGAGATGAGGGAAGGGAATGATTATTTGAGCTTAAATGTTCCCCTTCTGAGCACTTTCCACACTATGATGTGGATTAATGCTCACACGTTGGAGTCTGCCACAAAACTGTAAGCTCCGTGGTGTAAATACTATTTTATTTCCTGTTCTTAGTACAGTGCCTGGTGTAGTAAATGTTCAGTAAATACTGGCTGACTCAGTGACAGGAGGAAGGAGGAAGCTGAGGTCTGAAGTAGGATAAAGAGCTTACCTTTGAGAGGCAGGAAGATGCCCAGAGGAGCTGTAGAGGCTATGTGTAGATTTTTGTTCTCTGAGGTTGTACGCACCTTTATTAAATAGAAATGTTGCCCTTGAGTCTGGCCTAGTACAACACCATTGTATGTACTTGAAAAACATTTAAAAATCCAGCTAAGTTACAGAGGAATTTCATTATGTAAGGATGGTTAATTGAAAGGTCACTATAATCTAACCAGGAACTTTGCATCTTTCAAAACTTAATTGAAGTATGGAACTTCTAAGCAATAGTCTATTATACTTTCTAGTGTTCAGCAAAATAGGAGGATTTATCTCTGGTTACAAGGGGAGATAGTAGTTAGCAAACATATCAAGCTCAACATAAAAGTAATTTCGCTGAGCTGACACATCACTGGCCTGGTGTGAGAATAGATCAGCTGACCAGTTTTTGTAAGATTTGGTGGCATTTCATTCAGGGACAAAAGTTTCTCTATGAATGCTTTTCACATTTCAGTAGGAAAATCACACCTGTTTTCTGTTAAAAATGGCCATCCTTTCAGTTATTCTATTACTGTAACTGGTCCTCGGACCACCATGAGATCTGCCTTTCAGTTTATCCTCTGGAAGGGATAATGGAACAGTTCAGTCAGGCTTTGCCTCCTAGTGGTTTGGTTCATAGGGTCAAATTTCCTTCTGTTGCAGGCAAAGCAGTAAAAAAAATCCACCAGAAAAGACCATCAAAGTAACATTAAAAATAGCTCCAATTTTACAGAAGTTAGGTTCCTGCCAACATTTTCAATTTATCATGCAATTAAAAATGTTACTCAACAACACACAGGAGGAAAAAAGAATGGGAAAAAAATGAGATTTCTTTGGTATCATCAAGCCATCTCAATTGGCTCTAACTGTTAGAGTACAGATGGTTCGTTATATAGCCTGCCCTTGGCAATTGGGCTGAGGAGGTGGGGATGCTGTTTCAAAGCGTGTGTGATAACAGGTGGAAATCTAACTTGTGAGTCTGCGTCTATATTAATCATAGACTTCCTATTGTTTGGAGCCTCTCCACTGCTTCATTGTAGTGCTTAGACAGCCGTGTTGATATTAGTTTTAATGAACATTTAGCTTGAGTGTAGCTTTTCAGGTTTAATGTGTCATTCACCGGGAGGGTAAGATAACTGATGAACCAATTATCTCAAAAACATAACAAAATATTGCAGCTCATGTCCAAAATAAGTTTAGTCTATTTAGCACCACTGTGCCTCAGCTTTCTCATGTCAGAAACAGAGCTGATGCCTGGCTTGTGTGGCTAAGTGATCAGCATGTTGGCCCACACTGAAGGGTCTGGGTTAGATTCCTGGGCAAGGGCATGTACTTGGCTTGCAGATTTATTTCCGGCCTTGTCCTGGGCATGTAGGAGGCAACCAATCGATGACACATGGATCTCGCTTCCTCTCTCTCTCTCTCTCTCTCTCTCTTTCTCTCTCTCTCTTTTTCTCTTCTTCTCCCTCCTTCTCCTCTGCTTCTCTCTCTTTTTCTCCCTCCATCCCTTCTTTCCACTTTCTCTAAAAATCAGTGGAAAAACACCCTCTGGTGAGGATTAACAACAACAAAATGATAATAAAAAATAGAGCTATTATTAGTTCTGATCACTTTAGGGGGATATTGTGACTATAAAATCAGATATTCAAACCCTGGAACAATTAGAATAGCTGTAATAGATTTAAATTAAAATGTGTCATTGTGGAACTCGAACTGTGCCTGCTTCTTTGTCTCATTTTCTCCTCCCCCCGTTTCAGTGCTGCGTTGAGTTGGCTTTCCTCAAGGCCACCAGTGACCGCCATCTTGGCCAGTTCATTGTTTGCTTTTCTGTGTTCATCTCATTTGATCTGTCAGCGGCTATTGTTTTTATCTTCCCCTGACGTTCTCCGCGTTTTCCAAGTGCGCTTTGCAATGTCTCAAGGTTTGGTCTTGACATCTTTCCTGTGCTCACTCCATAGACTCTCCCCAGGTGATCTTAGATGGAACCAAGCTCGGCTGAGTGCCTGGGTGCAGATGAGCTCCAGATCTAGGTCTCCTGCCCACATTTCATTATTCTCCCCTGACCTCTTTCAGCATCCTGTCCTCCACCCCCATCCAACAATTCTTTACTGCATGTTTTTTTTTTATTTTTCTGTAATACTCTTCTTCATAAGTACATGTCTTATTAAATTTCTACACTTGCCTCAGCATACCCAGAGTGCAAGCTTTATTCATTAGTGCATTCCAGTGTCGAGGACAGTGCTTGGCTTGAAGAGGTACTTAAGAAATACACCATGAAGATGGCCTCTAGCATCAATATCTCCAAATGTGTTATTTGTAGGAACAAGCCTACTTACCATATTTGAGAAGCCCTAGTGGGAGTGTTGATAAACAGAATAGGAGTCCTGTAATTCATCCTCACTCATTTTTAAAGACAATAAAACTCCCAAATGGGTAGAGAACATTACTTGTCATTGATCCAAGTGGAAGTATATACTCAGTTTTTATTACAGTTTCTTTTCTGTCTTGGGGCTACTTAGTGCTTCTATTTGTACTTAATAGTATTAGCGTTAAAGTGCCACTTGCATTCCCATTAGTTTAATGAGTGGCATTTCTATAGCTTTGACATTAAATTAGCCTGTAAAGCTCCAACCACTTGAGATTGACTTATCTAAGTGGTTTGCTTTACATATAAAGATGGAAGTACTGACATCAGGGAAACCTGGCCTCTGATACTGATCTAACCTGTATTTTTGGAGTTTTTCTTTCTAATGGGTTTTTGGTGACCTGGGTTGTGAATACTTCATGATTTTGTATGTAATTAATCTGTTTGGAAGTACCTTGCTTTAAGGCAGGCGTGGGTGCAATATACAGAAATCCACACATGAAACCTATGTGTTCATCTTGATCAATGTCACACCAACCAATATAGTAAATAAAGTTAAAAAAATAAATTAAAAAGAAGATAGGGGTGGGCAACATCCAGTCCGTGGGCCATACAAGGTGCTGGAAATCATTTGGTCTGGCCCTGCCAAGGCATTAGGAGTGAATTAAATAAATGTTTGACCAAATATAGCAGAGTAATTTTTGACCCTCCAATGGTGTTATAAATATCCAAATGGCCCTTGGCAGAAAAAAAAGTTCCCACTTGTGAAATAGGTTAACTATGAATTGTTTTTCTTTTTACAGAAGGATATATAATAGGAGTCTCTTAAATAGCAAGCTGCTCTATAATAGAGCATTTAAAGCAAGATTTAAATTGCACACACATTTTCAGGGACATTTTGGCTGAAATGAGGTACAGCAATTTTAAACTCATACCACATATTTGTTCCACAGCCTTAAATATTAGAAGTGCTTGTAAAGCTTTATGTCCTGAAATTTGATTAGAAAATTCTTTGTAGTCTTTTCAATTTTACTTGATGACTTGTTAATAACAATATGCAAGGGACATGAAAAAAATGTATGCTCTTTTTCTTCTTAAAGTTGCATATAAATATTTCAAAATAACCTTCATCTTTCATAATTATTGCTTCTGTTTTAGGTTCTAAAATAGTGTGTAAAATTAATTCCTCTTCCTCTTGTATATTTACATTCTTTTAAAAAGACTGATCTTGACTTATATGTAAGATTTGTCCTAAAATGAAATTATAATGAAGTTTTTATAAATGCCAACTTCTTTGTTTGTTCCTAAGTAGTATTATCAAATATACTCTCCTCATGTTATGCACAGACCAGTGCATTGTTTTAAACTGTTTAGGAAATAAGAATATTCTTGTGCCAAGATTGTTATTGAGTGTACCATCTCGTAGTCTTACTCTATGCAATGTAAATGTTTTACTTTAAAAAGTTCTTTGTGGATTTAATTTACATAAAGTGGATTTATTTTTCTGTATAATCCAGCTACTTCAGCCCCCTCTGTAGCCATGGTAGCTGAAGCAGGTGGGGGAGTCTGAGGTCAGGGGGCAGGGGATCCTGGGAGTGATGAAGAGCTACTGCAGAGCTTTGACAAAGCCGGAGAGGAACCTCATTTTGAGAAATAACTGTGGTTAGCGAGCAGAACTAGCTGTTGACAAATATTATTCTTTTTTTTAAAATAAAAATCTTGTTCTACTAATTGTCATTCATTCATACAGAAAGAACGGATGTTTTAAAATAAGATACATATTTGAGTTTTAAAAATTGTACATATGCATTTTTTTTATATAATTCAAGTAATAGTTATTTTGGAAAAAACACACACCAAAGTATGAAAAATAACAGCAAAAACTTCCAACAAAATAGAACAGAAAATTCTAAAAGCTTCTTTGTTATTTTTTATTATTTGGTTCACATTGATGTCTTAATAAGAAAAAAAAAGTTTTGCTTTTTTTTTTAGTCTTTCTTTTGGATCATAAGAAATTACATTTTTGGCAGTTTGAGTACTTGATAGGAAGTAACTAATTCTTATTGAGCTTTTTTAGAAAATAGGATGACAAACACGGTTTATAGTGAGATATTAAAAACTGATGAGGATGCTACATAAGTTTATCATTGTTTCAGTAAGACACGCTTCAGAAAGTAATTTTACATTTACTAATAGAAATGATCTTACCTGAAGTGATGTTATCAAAATTCAGAATAAATTGATGTAAACATGTATGTAATATGATGTCTAGAAAGTAAAACAGTAGGTTTTAATGGTAGAGAGTGCTTTAGAATTCAAACATAGTGCTTGCAAACTCACTTTTCAGTCATAGATTCAGTTTTCTGTTTAAATCTTATTTCACATTCCATTATAGAAAATGGGTTAAACTGGAGATGGTTGACCTAAGTGGGGTTGTGGGCCCTGAGACCCAGCTGCTTAAGTGCCCACTTCATCGTCCCCTTTTCCCTTCTTCTGTGTGGCACCCGAGGTACCATTATAAAACTAAGTACTGAGATGTGGGACAGAGATGACATTGCATATTTGTAGGGGTACGATAGAGTAGTCAACAATGGATGGTGAGATCATTGATTCTTCATAAACAAAACAATACATTGACTTTGAACCTTATGTCATTTAAGAAAATAAATTTTTGATGGGCTGAGAACTTAAATTGAAAAACAAAACATATTGACAAGTGTTCTTCATAGCAGAATAACAAAAACCTGGAAACAACTCAGATACCTAAGATGAGAGGAGAATGGATTTATAAATTGTAGTATAGCTTATTCAGTGGAATGCTATGTAGCAATGAAAATAAATGAACTGTACTAAACCTTCACTAGGTTGAATCTCAAAGGTATATGTATTGTCTAACTTCATCTGTATGCAGGTCAGAAACAGAACTGAATTGTTAGCTTTTTTAGTCATGTACATCCTCATGTGTCCAGAGTGTGAAAAAGGTAAGGTGAGAGCATACATATGAATATCAGGCAAGAGCTCACACCTGGAGAGAATGGAGGATGATAGACAGAGAGAGGAGCACAGGGGCTTCAAGGATAATGGTACTGTTTTGTTAAGCTAAGTGGTGGAAATACTGCTTTTTTGTTTTATTTTTTAAAACTGTGAAAATGTCATATACACTCATATACATTTTATAAAAAAATAGAAATATAACCAACTTTAAAAAATGTTAAATCTTTAAACATAAAACCATACCTGTAGTATAGTATTTCCATGTAGAGGTCTAAACCACATTTGGAGTTTTCTGTGATATGATTGGTTGTTTGGCCTGCCCTGTTCCACTGGAACTCCTCCAGTGCCTCAGATTGTTGTTGTAACTAGCACTGTACCGAACATCGTTCATGAGAAGACAGCTTCAGAACAGGGGGGCTCCCTCCCCACTTACCTGTTTCTTCTTCTCCCTCGTCTTCTCTCAGGATGTCAGAACCTAGCGTTAAGGGAAGCCAGCAGTTATTATACTATTGTTACCTCACCTAGGTTTTCTAGGGCTTTCTGTTCACGTATTGAATCTGTTTAGATTTATGATGATTATTTCACCAGGCCTTTAGGATACAATAACTAACAGAACCCCTCGAGACCTAAAAGAGAGAAAGGGAACATGATTGTGTCCCAGAAACTGGCACTTGTCCCCCACATTTGTTTTCTCTTCCTGTGCATTGATAGAGTCTCTGATTTTCAGCCAGACACATGGACACCCAAAATGTAAACGTTTCTAAGCTTTCCTGGCAGCCGCCCATGAATGTAATTTAATTCTTACCAGTAGGAAGTGAATGAATTTGATGTGTACAACTTCAAATTCACTGCAACTTATATTTAAAGGGAAGGAATAGGCTCTCTTTCCTTCCCCACGTAGTGCAAGAATGAGGATGTTCACACACAGAGTATGATGAAATGTGGTGATGTGCCATCCTAGCCCATGCAGGTGAGAGAGCATCATTGTGGTGGTAGAGCAAGGAGGTGGAAAGAGCCTGGGTTTCTCATATGTGGGGTGTCTGTCACACCTCTGATGAACAGAGCCACTGTTCCGTTCCAGACTTCTCTATGAGAGAGGAAACAACTGTCTCAAGTCACTAGTATTTTGGTTCTCTGTTACTTATAGCCTGAACAATAAAGATTTAATTAAAAAAACTTTTAGATATCCTAATTAATAATTAATTAGTGTTACGGATTATGATGGAGTTGTATATGTGTAACCGAGATGTGTGTACAAGAGCTGGGAAAGGCAGGGAGGAGTTCATAAGTAATTAAGTTTCAAGCTGCTTATAAAAGATGAAGAGAAGCTTTTTAGATAAAGAAGAGGTAGGCATGGCAGGGGTAGATGCACGAAAATGAGGATAGCTTTTCTTGTTTCATTACACGAATCGGTTATAATATTTTCTAATAATTGAGTCATTTTATGTTTCTAGATCTCCACTGATTATAATCTGTTACTTTGAGGATAGAAAGAACACTAAAGCTGCTGTGAATGACTTTGGCCATTATCTTTATAACAATAAGAGATTAAGAATTGGTAGGAACCTCTGGTGTACTAGTGATGATAGGAAAAGAAAAGTCATTATTATACTTGAACAAAAGCTAAGTGTAATCACATACTGGATTTTCTGAATGGTGGTCAAGTGGTATAGCCATGCCACTTTATTATTATTAAAAGTCCCATTGGAAAAACAACTTTGCTTTAAATGTAGTTGCTGTGGTGTAGTGTATCAGACTGCCTATGGTAGATTGGGCTGGAGATCTTGACGGGCTGGACCATGAAGGACCAGCCTAATCTAACACCAGGGTAGCTTGTTCACCTTGAACTGGGAGGGGCAGCTGTTTCTGTATGAATGTTGCAGAGTTCTGTGAGCTCATATCTACTTCCAGCTTTGAGTTTTGGTATTGGTGAAAACATACAGCAAGTTACTTTTGGCTTCAAAACAATTTTAAACTTGAAAAGCCCACATTATAGTAATATATGATAGTAGATATGACTGCTACATGAATATAGCATATGCCAAAAATAGCTTTACAGTTGTGAGTACACAAAACAGAGTTATTCTTTTATTATAAACTATTATATTATTTTCCATGCGAACAACTGCAAACCCACTTTGTCCCACCCTGCATTGTAATACTCAAAATACAGGATGTTCATTCCTAGAATGATATGTGCTGAATTGCAGCCAGTTCATTTGCATATTCATTCACACTTAGCTCAAAGAAGTCCCTGATTGTTTGTACATTAATGTCTGATTTCAGCCCCAGTTAACTAATTTACATATCCATGTTCACTTGGTTAGTGATGTTCATATGTGGAATATTGGTGCAGCTATTTGTGCTTTGAGTTGCTTGAGGAAGCATCATAGTTTAGTGAAGGACAACCTATTACGTATCCTGCCTTTACCAGGCAAGTCACTTTACCTTTCTACCCCCAAGTCACTCATTTGTATAATTAAGTTAGTAACACTTACCCTGCCTATTTCTTAGGGCTGTTGGGAATATCCATTGAGATGTTATAGGTGACAACATACAGTCAGCATTTTTAGGCCAGTTATATTCTAGATCCTGCTTCCGGGTTGCTGACTATGGGAGAGTTCTAGGAGCAAGGAAGACAAGACTTTCCAACAGATAGTTTTAATGAACATTATGAGTACTTTGGGGAGCATGGAGGAGAAAGAACTTAACATTCCCAGGGGAAAGCATACACCTTGTAGGTGTTTCAAAGGCAGAATCTTTATACTGGCCTTGGAAAGATGAGATAACCAGACTGAGCAGGGCAAGGGCAGTCACTGCAAGTTGGGAGAGGTTGTAAAACAACACGTACAGATGGGTGAGAGCATCGTGGAATTGTAGGTGTTTTGTTGTGGTTGAAGCACAGAGTGTATGGGGAGATTGGACCTAGACAAGGGAGGCAGGTGGGCAGATCGCAAAGGACCCGGTACAACAGTAAGAAGGCATGGTTTTGGTCCTGTGTATAAGATGGAGTCTGTAAGCATTTAAAGCAGGGAGTGACATAATCAGATCTGCACTTTAAAATATTCTGGTGACTGTGGGGATGTATTGAGTACAGTGAGGTTGCAGTCAAGGAGGCAAGTGGTGTTATTTCAGGTGAGAGCTTATAGAAGATTTTGCCAGCTTTTTAGTAAGGCAGTAGCCATGAGGATGCAGAGGTGGAAATAAACCCAAAAGCTAATTGGTAGAATCAAGTGGACATGATGACTCATTCTGTGTGGAGTTGGAGCAGGAGATGGGGATTTTGGCTGATTCCCACTTTTCCAACGTGGTGGCTTGGGTAGATATTTTTAGTTTTGTTTAGATCTTTCCAATCTAATCTAAGTATATGTAATTTACCTAATCTAATCTACTGTCAACTCCCTCCTGTTTAGCAGTTCTTGATAACCTGTCACTATTTCCCTTCCTAAGTCCAGAGTGTTGGAGTTACGGTTTTTCCCCCTCCTTCTAGTTAAAAATTGCAAATACTGCCTTCTCTTTTCTAGACTGTGGTTGCTTTATTGATTTTAGTCCCTTATTTTATTCTCTAAAGAATATGAATTCTTCAATTTTTATTCCGAGATGTATTCAGTATTTTTATTATTATTAAAATCAAGCTGCCGTCCATCTTTCTTAATAGTTTGCTCTTTGATTTCTCAGGTATGAAGAGAAATTAAATGATTTTCGTGACTCTGATTCAGTTCAGAGCTCCAGCTTCTTGAGCCTCAGTTACTTGGTCACTATCTTGTCCTATTTGAGTCTGAGGACCAGTTAGAGGTTCAGAGTGTGGTCTCTGCCATCAGGCTTACTACCTGCGTGAATTTGGGCAACTTCTTTGTGCATGAGTTTTATTTTCTAGGACCATAGTGAGGAAGAAATGAGTGAAAACATGTAACATGCTTAGAGCTGTGCCTGGCACATAGTGAGTGCTGAGTAAATGTTAACTGTTGCTAATTTATCTGAGACCTTGAAGCACCTAGCAACAATCTTCACACATCGGAGACCCTCAATACATATTTTTAAATTAGTAAATAAATAAATATGCTAATGGACAAATAAATTTAAGTAGATTCTCTTAGAATGATCTTTAGAAACTTTTTTTTTTTTAGCTCTGTGTTCTTCTTTAACAGAAGTCCTTCGGTTAGAGTACTGAGAAAAGGTTTACCTGAGTGATCCTCCCAATCTCATGATGTTAAGTGAGTGGCTTTCTTTGTGATGGTCTGGGTAGGATTCACCTATCTCTCTAACCAAGAGGGCAGCACTGAGTGGCTCTCCGGTGATCTGCGCTTTCCACTTACATGCACACTAGAGATGAATATTTCAGGCTGGGATGAACATGGCCATTTCTCTTCAAATTGTTTTGATCTTCAGTGTCACTAACTCTGAATTTTATTCCACAAATAATTTAAATGGTTATACTGAAATGCCCAAGGGGAATAATTAACTCCATTTTAGGTGGTGTTTGCTTAGTTGTTAGACATAATTATTTCATTTTACACTTTGAGATTTGAAATTTATGTAATATGCATTGTGTAAACAGAAATTGTCTCTAACACATGAACTTTTAGTTCGCTATGAGCTGAATCCTTTCTCTTTCTTCCCCCTTTTTTCTATTCCCTTATTTTTTATTATCATTTTATTTTATTTCACTTTATATTGATATAAAATATACCGACAATAAATGTGTAAAATACTCTTAAGTGTACAGCTAAAGTTTTGCCTGTATGTTAACCTATGTAACCAGCAACCTGAAGGTTTTTCATGTCACTTTCCACTCACTCCCATCCTCCACACCAGCGTAGCCACTATTTTGATTTCCAATGCTACCACTATTAATAGTTTTGTCTGTTCTTTAACTCTACATAAATAGAATTATACAATGTGTATGAATATAGCTTCTTTTGCTGAATATATCTGGGAGATTCATAATATCTGTGATATTCCTTTATGTTTTTTTTATGTATCAGATTGTTTTTATTGCTATGTAGTATTCCATTGTATGATTATCGGTAATTTATTCTTTCTCTGTTAATAGACATTTATTATTTCCACTTTGGGGCTATTAAAATTAACGTGCTGTGAACAGTTTTGTACAAATGCACTCATTGCTCTTGGGATAGACCTCAGAGTGGAATTTCTGGGTCACAAGAAGCATGTGTTTAGCTTTAGAAGGTACTATCAGGCACTTTAAACTTACAGAATTAATGAGAAATTGCATGAGAGTTCAATTGTTCTATAGTCTCAATAACATGATTTGTATCAGCCTAAGTTTTCATTATTCTGGTGGATGTGCAGTCTACCATATTAAAAAATAAAAAAGACTCTAAGCTTTCCCTTCTTCTGCCTCTGCCCCTCCCCTCAGTCTGCAGGAGTTTCTGGGTATGATTATTTAGCTGACAGGCTATATCCCAGTCCACTGGTTTACAGTGCAGCTTTTCATGGTGAAGTGACCTTCTGTTCTTCCTAGGATGTCTTGATGTGTATGTTCAGTTTACCCAGAGTTCTGGGGTAGCCTTCCTTGCTAGAAACCATCCTCTAATATGTTAGCACTTCCGAGGTGGCATGTAAAGATATCTTCTTTCTTCCCTCTTTGATGTTTTTGGTCAGTGCCTTTCTGTTTTGAATGATAGCTTTCTTATTCCCACTAGTACGAGGCAGAACTGTTAAATGACCCAAATGAACCATGACCTTTATAATTCCTCCCGTGGTGCGTGGGCCAGATCTGTTAATATGATGTACTCTTTCTCACTCTCAGGATTAGCTTACATGATCTGGAGACCATGATGGGAGTTTGCAGATGTGATTAAAGTCCCTAATGATTTGTCTTTGACTTAATTAAAAGGGAGATTATCGTTGGTGGGCTTGACTTAATCAAGTGAGACCAGGCAGTAGCAGATGCTAGTCTTGAAGAAGCAATTCTTTGAGAAGAGTGGGCCATGTGGCAAGGATTGAGAGTGGTTTCTAGGAGCTCAGATGACCCCTGTCAAATGGCCAGCCAGAAAGCCAGGGCCTCAGTCTTACAGCCACAGACAGGGACTGAATTCTGCTGAGAACCTGAGTGAACTAGGAAGAGGCCCCTGGCTGACACTCAGGCTTGTGAGACCATAAGCACAGAACCCTGCTAACCCATGCCAGGACTTCTGACCCACAGTATGTGTGAGGTAAATACCTTTGTGTTGTGTTAAGATACCATATTGGTGTTAATATATTACAGATCAACAGGAAACCCAATCTGAATACTTCATGATTCTTCCTTTGAGATGTTCAAATATTCCCTTAGATTTTGGCTAGAATTGCAAGACTAGTTCTCTTACAGTATGCAAGGCAAGAACCACCTTTTTCCTCTTACCCCTCATGTAGTCCAGCTGTCAATCTTTGAGTTGCCACATCTCTGTCACCATGTGGGAGGCTGAGCGGGGCTTTGAGAAAGACTAGAGGTCCAGGAGGCTTTCTGTGTTTCTGTGAATTTTAAATAACAGTTTTTAAAACGATTGTAATAATTTCTGTCCTATATATTAAGAGGTAATATGCAAATTGACCATTTATTACTCCAACACATAAGATGGCTGCCCCCATGTGGACACAAGATGGCCGGCAAGGGAGGGCAGTTGGGGGCGATCAGGCCTACAGGGGAGGGTAAGTGGGGTGGGGGGGTCCAGGCCTGGAGGGGAGGACAGTTGGAGGGGACCAGGCCAGCAGGGGAGGGCAGTTAGAGGTGACCAAGCCAGCATGGGAGTGCAGTTAGGGGTGACTGGGCCATCAGAGAAGGGCAGTTGGAGGCAACCAGGCTGGGAGGGGAGGGCAGTTGGGGGCAACCAGGCCGGCAGGGGAGCAGTTAGGCATCCATCAGGCTGGCAGGCAGAAATGGTTAGGGGAATCAGGCAGGCTGGTAGGTGAGCAGTTGGGAGCCAGAAGTCCTGGATTTTGGGAGGGCTGTCCAACTGCCCATTTAGGCCCAAATCCACCCAGATTGGGCTTAAAGGGAGTCAGACATCCCTCGAGAGGTCCCAGATTGGAGAGGGTGCAGGCTGGGTTGATAGACATCCCCCCTCAGTGCATGAGTTTCGTGCAATGGGCCTCTAGTATGTAATAAAAAGCATTGTCATCAGTGACCCTCTGAGGCAAGCGTTACAGATTCTGTGACCTCTCTGGGCTAGGTCATAGGCACCAACACCGAACACGTCCAAATCAAACTCACATCTTGCCTTCTCCCTACCCCCAAACCTGTTCTTCTTTCAGTGCACATGACTGTGTTAAAGGGCATTAAATGACATTTGTTGACTTAACAACTGCTAAACCTGGAAGTCTTCCTTGTCTCCTACTTTTGCTTGGCACAATTACTCAATCTCCAGATCCTGATACTGTCTCCCAACCCATTTGCTGTTGCAGCCAGTCTGTTTCTTTTTCAAATGTCTCCTGCCTGCTCCAGGTTTTTACTCCCCTCACCTCTTGGTTGTTCTTGCCTATGTCTTGAATCCTTCAAACCATTCATTATACTGGAACCAGAATGATGTAAAAGTATTCTGTGATTTCTTGTGTCTTTTTTGTCCCAAACCCCATGTCCTTAATATGCACGATAGCGCTCTGCATGATTTGGCCACCACTGACATACAACTTCTCCTTGGCCCCTTTCCCACCATAGCCATATTGGGCTTTCCAGAACATGCTATTCTCATTCAGGCCTTGAGGTCTTTTTTCCTGGTACATCCAAAAGCAGAGTCCTACTGAGCAATAAAAAGATACAAACTACCTATATACACAACAAACTGGATGAATATCTTGCCCCCATTTTCTCTTCTTAAAAGAAGACTTTGTATAATGCTTATTAAGTACTTACTAGTGTCATTTAGTATTATAAACAATTTTACATCAAGTATCTTCTTTTATCTTCTTAACTATTACCTCCTTAGAAAAGCTTTTACAATTTTATTTGTTTAAATTACCCCTAGACTATGTTAGCTTTAATGTTTGAATCACATGGAATACTTAAAATTATTTGTTGTTGGTTTAAAACGTGTACCGTATTTTCCGGCATGTAAGACGACTTTTTAACCCAGGAAAATCTTCTCAAAAGTTGAGACAAAACTGCTGAAATGGTAGAAATGGTAGAGGGAGAAAGTAGAGGAGGTAGTTGGGTCACTTCTCTCACTAGCCTTCTCATTATTTGAGAAGATTTTTGAAATTTTCCTGGGTTAAAAAGTTGTCTTATATGCCGGAAAATACAGTATTTGTTATTTATTTTATGTCCCACATAGGCAGGAGCCACATCAGTTGAGTTTACTTATATACCAAACTCCTTGTACAGTGTCAGGCATATAGTAACCACCCAATAAATCGGGGATAGGGGACTTCTTTCCTGCCAAGGAACATTTGGATAGTAGCTGTATCATTCATGTGCCATACATAATTATCAACTTAAAAATTAGCCTGCTATATTTGGTCAAACATTTAATTAACTCACCCCTGATGTCTTGGCAGTACCAGACCAAATGATTTCGTAGGCCTTATCTGTCCCTCAAGTCTCACGTTCCCCATTCCTGCAATAAATAGTCATGCTTTTTACAAACAAAAAGAAGGTCAATATTACATGTTAACAAAAAGTGAGCTAGACAGAAGCTTGGGGTTTCTCTCCAAATTTAGAACTTTTTCCAATATACTAATATGTAGGGAAATATATGAATGTCATAAATTATATTAAGAAGGAAGATAAGGGGAACTATATTTTTTTTTTTTGAGGGAAGTTACTGAGATAGCATTTTTTAAAAATTACATACACTAGGGGCCCGGTGTACAAAAATTTGTGCACTCAGGGGGGTCCATCAGCCCAGTGCCCTCTCGCAGTCTGGGACCCCTCAGGGGATGTCCACCTGCTGCCGTGCCTGGCCAGCCTGGGTGAGGGGCTGATGGCTGTTTGCAGGCTGCCCACAGCTCCCATTGACCCAACGTCCCAGTGAGGCTGGCTGGAATCAGGTTTCTGGGGTTTATTTATCTTCTATAATTGAAACTTTGTTGCCTTGAGCAGAGTCCTAGGCAGGCAGTTTCCTCCATTGCTAGTGTAACGGAAGCCTCCTGTTTGCTTTAGCTCCATGGCTGCTGGCTGCTATCTTGGCTGGGTTAATTTGCATACAACTGCTCTGATTGGCTAGTAGGCATGGTTTAGGTGTAATGGATTGAGGGTCAATTTGCATATTACTCTTATTAGATTAGATAATTATCACTTGAATCTTACAATCATTTTGTCGGGTACTTATTTCCTAATTTTTTATGACTAAGAAAAGCAAAGCTCATAGAAATTATGTAACTTGACCAAAGTTACACAACTAATAGATGATAAAGTTGACTCATTAATATAATAGAGTTTTATTACATAAGGTTTGCAAAATAACTAGCATTTGAAGTGGCTTGTGCATTTTTCTATTTTATCGATATAGTTTACATACAATAAACCACATTCAGTTAAAATGAACAGTTTGATGATGCATTTTGATAGATGTGTACACCTGTCAAGATACAGAACATTTTCATCACCCAGGTTTCCTTGGTTCTTTTGTGGTGCCCTGTTTCTTCCTCAATTCCCAGGCCTGTATAATTACTGAAATTATTTATGTCACAATAGATTAGTGTGCAATTTCTAAATTTTATATAAGTGAAATCATGTCTTTTTATTGCTGAGTAGTGTGCTGCTATATGGATGTACTACAATAGGTATGGAGATACTACATCCTATATTCTTCCACTGGTGGGGCATGTTTGGGTTGTTTCCCATGTTTGGTTATTGTGAATAATGCTGCTCTACACATTCCTGTAGAAATTTTGTATGGGACATATGAATTTTCAGTTCCCTTGGGAATACCTTGCAGTGGCATCGCTGGACCGTATGATTGGTGTATATTTAATTTTAAGAAACTGATAGTTTTCTGGCGTGAGAGCATCATTTTATATTCTTACCAGCAGTGTATGCCAATGCTTGGTATTTTCAGTTTTTCTAATTTCAGATCTTCTAATGGGTGTACCATGGTATCTCATTGTGGTAGCTTGTGCATTTTAATGTAGTCTCTTGTAGATGTACAAGGTTATGACTAGGTTTGAGTATTCTATATTCAAGTTAGAATTAACCTCAAATCTTTTTCTCTTGTCATAATTAGTCACAACCTGTTATTCTGTGTCATTCTTTTGGAATAATTTTTTTATATCTACCTCCATGAAATGTTTTAGTATAGGGAAAACAGATGTAACTATTTTACAAGTCAACTGGAAAGCCACTCATGTATTTGCTTATATGTTAAAAATAGTTCTTTCTTATTAAAAATACTCATTGGGCATTTATACAATTCCAGCATCTTCTTATAGTTGTAGCACATTATCAAACAGCAGAGAGTGAGTTCTAAATAAGCCCTACTCGAAGCTAAAAATTACCAATTGTTGCCTTATTGCTAATCACAGGGTTAATGCAAAGTACTTCTAATTAAGACTATCTGTTTTCCTTTGCGTGCCACAATGGCAGCAAATGGTATCGTAAACTGACAAGCTGTAAATTAAAACTCACAGAATGCAAGACCTAGCATGGGGAAGATGAAGTTATGTGTAGGTGACTTGTTCCATTTGAATTAATCAAAAGGCCTCTGGTGTAGACCAGCTGTGTTCTCTGATGACAAAAACGAATCTTGACATTTTGGATAATGAAAACTCAGTTCAGCACCTCTTAGCGATATGTATGATAATGCACTGTCAGGCAGGAGCAGGAAGTGGGGAGGCAAAACCCGTCTTACTAAAGTAGACAATGTGACAAGTGGACATTGCTGGATTTCCATTTTCTAGGGGAAAAATGTCAAGGAAAACTTCTTTTGGAAAAATGATAGGATGAGCTCTTTTATGGAAGGAGAGTGGAAAGATTTGACTTCTGACGCATGGCCCCTTTGACAGTTGCCTTTGTTCATGATTCCTGGTTTCATGGTTTATTCTGCTGGGGTGCAAGGTGCCATCTAAAAAACCTGGAAAGGAGGCTTACTGCTTCGGTTTGACAGTATTAATGCAATCATCTGGTTTGTACCTTGTAAGTCCACTTATTATTTCCACTGCGTGTGTTTTTTCTAGTTTGGCGGATTAGCTGCACTGTCTCTTCAAAGGCTATCCAATCAAGGAGGGTTATTAAAACCAGGGCGATTTATGACTGAGAATTAATTAGAGAAGCATTTTCATGCAAAACATCCAATTTTTTGATTAGCAATGGAGCAGGGCCGCAATTAACACTCTAGGAAGCTTAAATTTCCAGCTTTTTGATTCTCAGGAAATGAGATTATCAAACCAGGGTCAGATACTTGACAGCAAAGAGGGGGTGGGGGGTGTGAAATTATATGTTAAAAACACACATTGTTCTCTTGATTTTAATTCTGAGATTGCTGTTAAAGCAATGGAAAACTCCATGAAGGAAGGGAACAAAAATCTCAACATGCAAGAACCTGCATTGCCTGGTTCTTTAGTGGCCTGTTTGCTATGCAAAAAATCAGTGGCAAATGTTTGCTTGGGATATGTTTAGAAGCGCAGCAATATTTTTTCTTTATTCCTGTATTATTACCTACTAGAGGCCCGATGCATGAAGATTTGTGTAAGAAAAGGCTTTCCTTTCCCTGACTGCCGGCTTCCCTGCAGCACCGAAGACCAGGGCTGCTTCTCTCCAGCTACTGCCAGGCACCGGGGACCTGGGCTGCTTCACTCTGGCTGCTGCTGCCTCCCACCAGGACCCCGGCGGCTTTGCTCCTGCCACTGCCAGACACCGGGGATCCGGGCTGCTTTGCTCCAGACGCTGCCAGGCATCTGGGACGATGGCTGCTTCACTCCTGCCACTGCTGCCACTCACTTGGGGCATTCTGCGAGCCACACCATGGCCTCTCGGAACACTCCCCCACCCCTGGTGTGTGTCCTCTGTGGTGGGGGCGGCATGCAGTCTCCTCCCGCCCATCTGTGTGCACAGCTCCTTCTGAGTGGTCATGATGCAACCTCCTCATGAGCTGGTTGTGGCGCCCGGCTAATTTGCATATTACCTGTTTATATATATAGATTATATATATAGATTATTCAGTCTTTCTCCAATAAATGTCTTCTAGACATTCAGTGGCTGAACCAATATTTAAAGTATTTATATGTTTTAGAGAGAAGCCAAAATTTCTTTCATTCAAAACAAAATCTTCTTTTCTAAATGGTGGTTTACTATTTTTGGAGTCTATTGTTGTTGATGTTTTTATTTCTTTTAAATCTCTGAGGTATAGTTTGGGTAGTGAGTTGTCTGTCTCAGGGCATGGTGACCACTTAATGATCCGTGACCTTGCTGAAGCCCAGGGCCTGAGAGAGTAAGTCAGGCCACTCAGATTCCTGTAAAGCTGTGTGTGTTCTGTCATCAGTATAATTGGTGCTCCACATGGAGATACAGCATAATGAAAAATCGTTTATTCTGGAAAGTAGTTTTCACCTCAATTTAGACATCTCATTTCAATTGAAAAATAGAGGAGCAATGTATCTGTTGTGGTAGCTCACTGTACCAGGCAGGGTACAACTGTTAACCTTCTCCTCTTTATCCATTAGGTTTTTAAAAAAATTGATTTAGAGAGAGAGGAAGGGAGAGAGAGAATCATTACTTTGCTGTTCCACTTATTTATGCACTCATTGGTTGATTCTTGTATGTTCCCTGACTGGGGATCCAACTCCCAACCTTGGTGTATCAGGATGGTGCTCTAACCAACTGAACTACCTGGCCAGGGCTACCCATTAGATTTTAAAATTCCTTAGTTAAAGGTCCTTGTCAGTATTTTTGAATAACCCAACCTTCTTCTTCACTGCCCTATTTTTTGAACATATGATGAAGTATATCTGAAGCTGTCAGTTTGTACCATTGATGGTCTGCCTATTCATTGATATTAGAGATATTGTCGGCATCCAGTACTAAGAGGGAACACAGGTGAAGAACCCATCCTAGGGGTGGAGGTGGGGATGGGATTGAAGATTGGTTAATAGGTCTTTGTGAATCTGGCTTTTCTTGTGTTCTCCCAGCATTGATTTTCTCTAGTTACATAAGGGGTAGACTTTTGTTAGGATCTTGGGGGTTGTTTTTAAAAACATAAGCAGTTTTTGGACTATACTAACCATAAATGGAAGAGACCACATGGCTTCTGTATAATCAGTGATTTTTGTCATTGCATTTTTCTCCCCAAAGCATCTCTGATTTAGGAACATGATTCATTGACCCTGTCTATCATTATTTCAATCCCACTATGGATTCTCAGCTTTATTTGTCAGTCTTACTTAATCCTCCTTCCTTTGATGGGAAAGAGTAGCTCTCACTGGCTGGGTGAACATTCTTTGCAGTTCAATTGGAGGGAAAAGAAAGAGGAAAAACTAACAGAGGCTGCAGAGTTGATCTTATTAGATATATAGCTATGTGGCCTTCAGGGAGGCTGTGACTGGGTATTGTATGCAGATCTGTGGAGGAAGGCAAAGGGTGCCCAGATTTTACTAGGTTTGCAAAATGCCATTATTACGTGTTTGTGTATAAACACACACACATTCACAAAAACAAATACAAATCAGTTCCCCATTTTGAGAGCCTTATATCTATAGATTAGAGGCCTGGTGCATGAAATTCATGCATGGGCGTGTGTGTGTGTGTGTGTGTGTGTGTGTGTGTATGTGTGTTAGTGTTAGCCCAGCCTGCGCCCTCTCCTTGAGGGATGTCCGACTGCCCTCTCACAATCCAGGACTGCTGGTTCCCAATCACTCACCTGCCTGCCTGCCTGACTGCCCCTAACCACTCCCCTGCCAGCCTGATCGATGCCTAACTGCTCCCCTGCCAGCCCAATTGCCCCTAATTGCCCTCCCCTGCAGGCCTAGTCCCCCCAACTGCCCTCCCCTGCTGGCCATCTTGTGTCCACATGGGGGTGGCTGTTTTGTGTGTTGAAGTAATGGTCAATTTGCATATTACTCTTTCATTAGATAGGATGAAAATAATGAAAAAACTTCAATGAAAACACATGAAATGACATTCTTTTGTAATAAGTGTGAACTAAATACAGACATACCTCTATTCAAATGTTTACTTAAGTATCAAGGTAGGCAGAAATAATGGAATTATAAAAATTAGAAAATTAATCAGGAGAGGCACGGTAGTTAAATATGAATCATTTTAAAGAAAGCAGGGATTATTGTTTAGTGGAGTGGAAAAACCAAGGATTTCCTACATATTTTTTCCTTCTGTAATGTGTGATTTATAAAAAAAACAACTGTAGTTGGTGTAGCAAAATCAGTCAGTTAAGGAATTTGATTTGCTTTAAGAGGCTCACAGTTGGTGATAACCTCATTACATTTTGGAATTCCCAGCAGTGGGGTGAGGAGAGTTAGCTGTTCTAATGGCAACAATTCTGCTTTGTTTGGTTTGCTAGGTGCTCACTGTATGTACTAGTGGATGATGGACTTGGAAAAATGCTGTTTAAAAATCTTTGCTGGTGATATTGGAAAAGATAGCTTTTACTTTTAAGTATAATGTAATCAGCCTTTAATAGTGTTCGACTAATGTATGTTTATATACGTGATTACATATGTCTATATCTATCTATCTATCTATCTATCTATCTATCTATCTATCTAGATACAGATATGCTTATGTATGTAGATATTTAATGATTATTGAAATTGCTCCTGGGAAAATTATGTTGTTATTGAGTGGTTGAAACTCTCTATTCTTTAATTCCATTTTTCATTAAAATACCTGACTTGATAAGGATATCCTATTCTAGCAGAAATAGTGTAGGGACAAAGAAGCCCATTTTCTTATTATCAGTCTAATTTAGGAAATTATGGTAGATTGTAATGTGCATGGAGGTCAGTATAGGCCAGTGAAAGGAAAAGTTGAGACCTCAGGATTCAAAACAATGGATTGGGAGATATTCAAGTCAGAGATTGAAGCACATGAACCCTTTATATGGTGGGGGAAAACCCTGGACTTGTTAAGCTTTTCCAGAGGGATGATGGGAAGAGAAGCTTAAGACTAAGACATGGATGAAGAAAGCATCACTTCTCAGAAGACTTTCCCGCATACGTTGAGAGGGCAGACATGTGGCCAACTATCTAAACTAATAAAAGCGAAATATTAAAATTGACCCTTTCTTCAGGATACCAACAGCCAGTCAGAACAATGGTATGCAAATTAGCCCAGCCAAGATGGCAGAGGCTGGGGTGGCAACGGAGCAATTGCGCTGGGGCACGCCAGGGCGGAGGCCTAGCTTCCGCCCTGGCGGGCTCCAGCAGACATTTCCGGGCAGTGGCTGGCGGCTGTAGGGCCGGGGGGCTGCCCAGGCCTCCTTACCCTGCAGCTGGGGTGGCAACGGAGCGATCGCGCTGGGGCCCACCAGGGCGGAGGCCTGGCTTCCACCCTGGTGGGCTCCAGCGGACGGTTCCGGGCAGTGGCTGGCAGCTGTAGGGCCGGGGGGCCTCCCTGGCCTCCCGGTCCTGCAGCCGGGGCAGCAACAGAGCAATCGCGATGTGGCACGCGAGGGCGGAGGCCTGGCTTCCGCCCTGGCGGGCTCCAGCGGACGGTTCCGGGCAGTGGCGGGCGGCTGTAGGGCCGGGGGGCGGCCCAGGCCCCCGGTTCTGTGGCCAGGGCTGGCAATAGAGAGATGGGGCTGGAAATAGAGAGATCGTGCCAGTGGTTGGTTCTGGGTGGCGTGGGAGCCTGCCCTGCCCTGAGGCTGGGGCTGGCAATAGAGCAATGGTGCCTGCGGTGGTTCCAGAAGGCGGTGAGCAGCCCCAAGGTCGGAGTTGGCAGCCAGGTCAGGCCCTGTGAGGCCTGGGAATAGAGCAATTGGGCCCACACGACCTCAGAGGCTCAGTGGCGGGGGCTTGAATGGAGTACACCCTCGGAGTCATGCCCGAGCATCCTCCGCCCCTGCCAGAGTGTCTGCCACAGGTCCAGCCACCTGGCTCCACCCTGGAGGCCTCCGTGGGGCGTGTGCGAGTGTGTGCCTGGCTCCACTCCCGGTGTGTGTCCGCTCAGCAGCAAGGCCCCCCCAAGGGACCATGCACCAGCGTCCACCCCCTGGCCTGCCACCCAGCTCTGCACCAGGT
>PVJC01014433.1:0-36422 GCA_004026665.1 Murina feae
AGTTCATATTTCACTCTGCATCCTAGCATTCAATGGGCATTTACCAAATACTATGTTCCTAGAATAATAACGTGTTATGACCCTGAGTTTTATTTCCAATTTATATGGAAGGAAGGAATTGTAAAAATGAACTATTAAAATTGATATTTATATTTGCTAGTGCTTTTTTTTTTTCAGGGAAAATACAAGTAACTACTTAGATAAAAGAGTTCATAGATGGTTGAATATTTAATTTCTCCATAATCTTACACATTTTAGGTGAGAGATGAGTGACTGTAATTACCTTCCCAACCCCTGTTTCAAAAGACAACTGGTAGTTTATATTACTGAGAAGTGTTTAGTAGAATATACCTACTTATTAGCAATATGTGTTCTTGATTTCAACTGTTTCTTAGCTTTATTTTGAGTGGTTTATGGTTTTTAGGAGGAAGGAATATCTAATATGCATTTGGAAATTGTTGTTCTATAGTTTCAATGAAATGTGGGAGTGAGAAAGTGCCTTTCAATTGTATATATCTCTTTATAGTATTTGCATACTAAATGTCCATTGCTGTCTGTGTTTTGCAATGGGATATAGCCAGAGAATATTTTTTGTCTTTAGCATTCTAAGACTTCCTATCTTAGGGGAAAGATATGATGTGATTCATCCGATTTCCTTTTTATATTTAAGTACAGTATAGCTCACCACATTGCTTGGAAATGCAACATAAAGATGAAGATAAACTTAATGTGGGTTTAGCAAGTTCTGTTTGGAGGCAGTACATAGAATTTGACACCAAATGTAATATTTTGTTTGATTTTCTGTTAAAAAATTCTTCATGGTAAGAACAATATTTTTTTCTATGTACATCAATGAGCAACAATGATTACTTCAAAGCTTCTTAAGCCAAATACTATGCCTGCATGTGCCAACACAAGTTGCTAAATTTATTCCCAATACTCTTGGTACTGTATACTGTGTATTTCTGAGAACGAATGAGGAATATTACAATGGTGTCTACCATCTGTGCATGTTAATATTAAAATAACTTATTTGTCTACTTCACCTGGCCTGCCTTCTCTCTGTAGCCGCACTGCTTACTTGAGGGGACAATTGAAGAATCACTCTTTTATCTTAAGGATTTGTACCATCCCTAAAACCTTTATTTATAATGAAATAAACTATTTTCTTTTTTTTCTAGATAAAAGTCATATGTTATTTTCTACAGTTGAATCTGTAGAATACACCATTTGCAATAAAACTGTTCTCATCATTCCATGCTTACTCACTAATGTGGAGGCAAAGAACCTTCAAGAAATGTTTGTAAAGTGGAAATTCGAAGATAAAACCTTTTTCTACTATGATGGAGATAAAAATGAGTCCAAGTCTACCAGTGACTTTTCGAGTGCATTCATCATACCACAGGCACTTCTAACAGGAAGTGCCTCTTTGATGATGGATAAGAAGGATGCTGTCCCAGGAAACTACACTTGTGAAGTAACAGAATTAACTAGAGAAGGTGAAACCACCACAGAACTAAAATATCGTGTTGGTAAGAATTTCATAATCTTCCCTTTTATTTGTCCTGCAGTAGCTTAATCCTGTTAGAAGTGGGACACAATGGGGCTAGGACCTCCTTTGAATCAAAAAGGAGGTTATGACTGACTAATAAATGTTTATGTAATGTTTAAAAGCTTTAAGATCATGAGTTTTACTTGATATTCTACTTTTCATAACAGAAATCCTTTGCTGTTTGCTATTTGTGTATTATCAGGTTCTCATACTTTTCTTCTGAGCACTATTCTGCTGGTGTAAGGGTCCTGGTGTCATTTAATCTGCATTTCTGTTTGCTGCTCTCAAAAGTACTGTCTTTCATGTGATTAATTTTCCACGATCTTTCCAATTATGTAGCTCTTTTTATTAACTGCACTTTGGTCAAGGACTGACAAATCCCAGCCATGCTCCAGCTGGAAAGGATAGATTAGGAGAATCATGAAATCAAAAATCAGGTTATAATGATGTTTCCTTGAGGTTTCCTGCTATAATGTTTGTTCTTTTTCTTGGTCAAGACAAGGGAGAGCTAGGGATCCAATAGAATTAATTTGAACTCAGCCTTGGTTATAGCACCATGACTGTGCCCTTTCTTCACAGACTTGGGCTGGTGAGTTGCATAAAGCAGTAAAACTAGCTGAAGTAAACAATCTGCTTGCTTTCTAGTCCTTGCCATGCCAGCTGATTACTTTAACCACACACAGGTACATACTGACTTTTTATTTTGAAAGCTCTATTTAGAACCACTAGACATATTACTGCTCTCAGGATTGGACAAGTTTTTGAGAATCTCTGCTTTAGATGGAATCATACCATTCAGTTGAATCAACTATTTGCCTTCTATTCTTCTATCATTTCCTGTTATGAAATGTCTGTTACCATATTGGGAATGGGGCATTAATTCTGATGGAATATTTTGACATTGCTTAGGATTATGGATCAGGGCATCTGATTCTGCAACTTAACTGTTTGCCTTTATTTAACTTGAGAAGTTACTTCACTGGGTCCAAGTGACCTCATCTCTAAAATGGGGATGAAAAGAGATTCCTGCTTTCATGTATTCTCCAGTCTAGCAAGGATCATGACATCCCCTGTGTACTAGTCCTTTGTAAGCCAAAGCACTTTTCAAATGTCACTTGTCTTCCTGGGACATTTATGAAGTGAGGTACCTGAGGTATTGTAGCTAGGGTATCTTGAGAGGGGTGTCTGTGTGGTGCAGAATGAGCAGGAGATGGCTAAGAGCAGAATTTGAATGGCTTCTCTGCAGAAAAATGTCTCCTCCATTAGAAATCTCATTAACTCACAATGGGGAAGGGTGATTTTGGAATAGAGTGGAGGATACTTAGAGGAGAATTGCAAACTCAAGACTTAAAGGCCAGAAGATGGGATGAAAATGGATGGGAAAGAATACCAATTTTTGGGATAAAGACAAAATTTGTAATTTTCCATGTGATTATTTCATCACTGTTTTCAAAGTCCCCTTATAAAATAAGAACTATGCTTACTGTTGGGGCCATTAAAATGGGAAAGTGGTGTTTTGTTGTAGAGAATATAGAAGATTCTACCTGAGGTCTCAGACATTGGGCTTGCACCCATTTTTATTTTTTGAAATAGTTATAGAATCACATGAAGTTTCAAAGAAGAAAAGAGAGGTGCTTTGTACCCTTACCCAGCTTCCCCCCCATGGTTACATTTTATGTAGCAGTAGTTAATGATAAAACCACCCAGTACACAATGGTACAATGTGTATATGTTTTTCTTTTTATCATATGTGTACATTTATGAAATGATCACCACAATCAGAATAAAGAAATATCCCATTAATACAAATATCTGCCTCATGCAAGCCCTTTATAGTCACCTGCTCCCTTATTATTGCTAAGCTGGCAAGCACAATTTGTTATCCATATCAATACTTTGGTCATATCCAAAATGTTATATAAAAGTATGTAATCTTTTGAAATTGGCTTTTTTTCCAGTCAGCACAATGCCCTTGAGATCTATTCATGCAAAAGCATTATGTAGCATTCCCCCCCACTCTCTCTTCTTTAATATTCCATGCTATTGGTATATCACCTTGTTAAACCATCTATTCATTATAGCACATCTTGGTTGTTTTCAATTGTTTTGTGCTACTGCTCATGACATTTCTATAAACCATCATGTACAGTTTTTATGTGGACATAGTCTTCATTTATCTGGATAAGTGCAAAGAACTACAACTACTGGATTGTATGTATGTATAGGCTTAGTTTTTGAAGAAACTGCCAAACTGTATTCGAGTGGTTATTCCATTGTACATTCCCATCAACAACATATGAGTGATGTAGTTCCCCCACATCTTTGCCAACATTTGGTATTGTCATAGTTTTGCACCATTTTTTAAGGGAATAGAAAGAAATTCTTCTGCCCAAAACAGTTAATTGAACCAGGGTTCTTGCAAGTTTATTTTGATGACTTCACCCATCATGTGAATCCTGGGGATTTAGGCAGTGGAATCAATTTTTACTATGTTGTGCTTTTTTTTTTTTTTTTTTGCAAATCCTATATGATAAAAGCCTAATATACTAAGTGTCTGGTCATCCAGTTGGCCATTCAACTAATCAAAATGTAATATGCTAATGACATGCTAAGGCTGCTCAACAACATGCTATGACATGCACTGACCACCAGGGAGCTGTTGACTGGTTGACTGGTCACTATGATGTACACTGATGACAAGGGGGCAGAGGCTCTGATAGGTAGGTTAGCTTGCTGCATATGGCTGATTGGGACTGAGGGAGACAGGCTAGACTCACCCTGGAGCCCTTCCTTGGTCCCTCCCTGACCCCAATTTTTCACTGGTGGGTCTCTTGGCCTGGCCTGCACCCTTTCACAATCCAGGACTCTTCAGGGGATGTTGGAGAGCTGGTTTCAGCCCAATCCCACAGGCCAAGCTTAGGGACCCCACTGGTGAATGAATTTGTGCACTGAGCCTCTAGTATAGACATAAATGACAACTAGAATTTGCTTAATAGAGAATTCAACCTAGTAGAATGTGGATTAATGATGGCCAGTCTTTATTTTCTTTTTGGGTGTGGGTAGAGGGGTATCAGTTTGGGTCATACATACTTAAGATCCTTAATTCGCTGTATCTCCATTTTTTTCAGTGATAAGGAGGGGTTCATAATTCTTTATATAATAATTATAAGGATTAGGAAGTTAATTTTTCTAATTCAAAACTAAATAATAAAGTGGGTAGAGTAAAAGAAGTTGATTAAAAATAGTCAGTAGATTATACAGCTTTTACTAGATCATTCAGGCATATGAAAACCTACAAATAATTAAGAAAGGTTTTTCATATGAGATTTTTAGGCTGAATGGAAATGGGCTTCCTTTGGTATAGGAATAGATTCAGTAATTCAGTTATAAATTAAAGTGCAATTGATTCAGGGTACCTGAAAACATCAGTCTCTTGGTGGATCTGCAACCATGGGAGCATCTAAAAAGCCTGCCTTCTATTCACTCAGTATTTCAACCTATGACTATTTCAACCATCAACAGTAAACTACTGAGTCTCTGCCATGTACAGGGCAAAATGCTGGAATCTGGAAAGCTACTATCTCTAAGATAAGAATTGATAGTATTATTATATTCTGGGGATGATTGTGAACATTTACCAGAGTGTAGCATTATAAGCTTAACAGAAGAAATGTGTGACTATCATTATGGTGTGTAAGCCCACAAGGATCCTCACATGAGAATGCAGTGTAGAATTTGAAAGGGATCATTTCAGCACAACACCAGTGCTTGCCTTGTGCACTATTCAGAAGTGTTCCTCACCCAGCAAGTCCTCCAGACTAGGCAAACTCTGAAATGCTTTCAGTGCATATATCTGGCTTTATTGTTACAGAAGAAATTTCATAGATAAAAATATGGCCTTAAGCGTTGATCAGATGCAATTTTATTTAATTTTTAAAAGTTCTCAGCAAATTTCATTGGAAGTCTTAATATCACAATTTCCTTTCTATAGGACGGGAGCTGCATTTTCACTGTTTGAGTAACACATATTCCACTTGATAGAAGCTTCCTTACTACCTAAAGCTCCTCATGTTACTTTTTGTCAGTAGTCATTTTAAGACTAATTATTTACGAATTCATCTTCTGTTCCAGAGTAAGTTTCAGAAGAGCTCAGATTCACATCTGTCTTACTCTTAGGTCACAGTAAGACCAAGGGTAAGGTACCCACTTCTGTCCCTGAGTTAGTCTTTACATGAAGACAACTCTTGTTTTAAGGTAAATTCTTGGCACATTACACATACAGGCAATCACTATGGGAACCCATAATAATAACTGTAGTTAATGTTCCCTGAGCACTTGAAGGGTCAAGTTTTGTTTTTCGTCCTTTTCATATCTTAACTTTGTTAACAGTTAACTATACAGTCCTTCAAAGTGTCATTACTTGTTGTACCTGTGTAGCAACTGAAGAACAGAAAGGTGTTAGTTAGACTGTCCAAGATCACACAGAATGTAAGTTAGAATTGGGTTTCAAACCCAGGCAGTGTGGCTATAAAGCCCTTTTCTCAGTTCCTGGGGTATACTATCTCTCTCCATAAATCACAGCTTAGGAAAAATGTGGTGGAAAATACTTAAATAACTATTTTTTGTTTCATTAATATTTGTTATTTAATTAAATATATCTGTAATTATTTATGTATTTATATAAGACCATAGTTTTAACTTATTATTTTAATTTTCCATCTCCATAATAAATAACATTTTTGATCATTAATTGGCTGGACATAAATTTGCTATATAAATACTAATCATGATTTTTGTGGGGGGTTTTTCTTCCCAGCTTTATGGTTTTCTGCAAATGACCATATACTTACTATTATTTTCCCAATGTTGGCTGTCCTTCTGTTCTGGGGAAGTGATATTCTGAGTAAGTACTTGTTTCTATTTTTATTTATGTTTTAGAGATGAAATTGTCATTTTAAAGAAGCAATATTGATGAAATATTTTATTTAAGTTTTATTAGGAAATATGATAATGTCATAAATAAGAACATAGATAAAAAATGATGGTGGAGTAAGTGGATGCTGCAGGGACAAACTCCCAGGATTAAACTGGAACTACAATTAAAATACAGAATAACTTCCTACATAATCAACAGAAGTCTCACTGGAGAGAATCCAAATAAATGAGGATGAAAAGTGGAGACCACATAGAGACTGGTAGGAGGGGTGAAGTCATGAAAGACTGGCCAGGCTCCCACAGACAGCAACTGAAGTTATGGGGAGTTATCTCAACTGTGGGGTTTGCCACTGAGAACTCTGGGGTCTAATCTCCAAGTGTGGCACTCCAGCAGAGCACACCAGAACTGAGAAGGGTATCCACATAACATATAGCTGTGAAAAGCAGCAGAGTTGCTATCTTCCAGGGAGAAATGGCCGGAAATGCAGGTGCCCTATTCAAGGGCCAGTGCACAAAATTCTTTGGAGAGCAACTCACTTTGTGGTCCAGCAGAGGAAGGACAGAGTGGACTAGAACTATGTAAGCAAAAGTGAGGATCAGAAGCTTGGGGTTAGAACTCAGGAGTCAGACACCTCAGTTTCTGGTGAGGAGTCATTCCTCATGCTGCAGAAGTCATCTTTCTCATGCAGACATTTTTTATACATGCCACTGTGTCTGTGGGGAAGATAGTGATGTACCCTATTGGAAAACACCTTGCCCCATGGTGCAGAGTTTCTGAGGCTATTTAAGATAATAATAATTAACTTCCTGGCAGAAGTAATTGCCACACCCTATTGGAAAAAAAAAAAAACACAAAACACCTCACCAGACCCATGGATGATTGCCTGAGAGCTATTCAAGAGGCAATCCTATCAGTCTGTAGCAAGAGGCAGTCTCTGGAAGCTTTGAGTCTTTTCCTGATCTAATTAGTCAAAAACAGTGTTTGACACTGGCCTGCAACAGAGATTGAAAGGCATAGAAGATCTACCTAATACATAGTCACAAACCGAAACAGGAAGTCAAAATGAGGAGACAAAGAAACAACCCCCAATGAAAAAATAAGAGAATTCTTCAGAAGAGATAAATGAAATGGAGATAAGAAATGTATCTAATACAGAGTTCAGAATAATGATGGTAAAGATGCTCAACAGCATGGTAACTATGAAAACTGAAATGAAGAATGACATAGCACAAATAAACACATTGGAAGGAATACACAGCAAATTAGGGAAAGCTGTCAACCAAATCAGTGAATTAGAAGACAGGGTTGAAAAAAAAATCACTCAATCAGAGAACCAAAAATTAATTAATTAAAAAACAAAACAAAACAGGAGAACAGCTTAAGAGAGTTGTGGGACAACATGAAACCAAACAATATTCAAATGGCAGGTGTGCCAGAATAGGCAAAAAGGGAGAAAGGAATAGAGAAGATGTTTGAAGAAATAATGGCCAAAAACTTCCCTAGCCTGGTAAAGGAAAATGTCACACAAGTATATGAGGTACAGAGAACCACAAGCAAGAAGAACCCACACTGGTCCATGCCCAGACATATCATGCCAAAATTTAAAGGCAAAGAGAGAATTTTGAAGGCAACAAGAGGAAAGCAAGCTGTTACCTACAAAGGAGTTCCCATAAGGCTGACATCTGATTTCTCATCAGAAACTTTACATGCCAGAAGGGAATGGCATGAGGTACTCAAAGTAATGAAAATCAAGGATATGAAGCCAAGATATTATATCCAGCAAGACTATCATTCAAAATAGATGGTGAAATAAAAGAGCTTCCCAGGAAAAGAAAAAAGACTAAAGGAGTACATCTCCACCAAGCCAGCATTACAAGAAAGGCTCAATGACTATTGTAACAAGAAGAAAAATAGAGAACCTAGGCATACAGAATTAAAATGGCAATAAATAAGTACCTATCCTATCTAATAAAAGAGTAATATGCAAATTACTTGTCACTCCATCACAAAGATGGCCACGCCCATAGCCACAAGATGGCAGTGTCCAGTCTGTCTCAGCTCCACCACTGAAGTGGCCAGGGCTGTTAGCCAGGCAGGTTGCAGGAGAAATGGGGGGTGGGGGAAAGAGGCAGAGCAGGTGATCAGAGGGGGCAGGGGTGGAGCCGGCGATTGGAGGGGTCTGGGGGTCCCCTACTTATGCATAAGACCTGGGCCAGAGGCCTCAGGCCTGGGTAGGGGCAAAGCTGGTGATTTCAGGGGCCTGAGCTTTGCAGAGCCAGTGATCAGAGGTTCCTGGTGGTGCCCTGCCCAGGCCTGCAGCATTGGCTAGAGGCTGCAGTAGGGAGGGATGGAGCTTATGATCATATGAGACTGGGCAGGGGCAGAGTTGGTGATAGCAGGGGCCTGGGCAGGGGCAAAGCTAGGGATCACAGGGGCCTGGGCTTCATGGAGACGGTGATCAGAGGGGCCTGGGGGTCCCTGGCCCAGGCCTGTAGCCTCAGCCAGAGGCTGCAAGCCTGGGCAGGGGCAGTGCCTGTGAATGCAGGGGCAGTGCCTGTGAATGTGGGTAGGGGTGGAGCAGGCAATCGCAGGGGTCTGGGCAGGGGTGGAGCTGGTGATGGCAAGGGCCTGGGCATGGGTGGAGCCGGCAAAGCAGGGGCCTGGGCAGGGGCAAAGCCAGTGATCACAGGGGCATGGGCTCCATGGAGTCAGTGTTCGGAAGGGCAGGGACTCAGCATGGGTGGAGCTGGTGATTGGAGGGGACAGGATCAGAGCAGGTAATTGCAGGGGTCTGGGCTCTATGAAGCTGGAAATCAGAGAGGTGGAAGAGCTTAGGGGTCTTCTTCCCAGGCCTTCAACCTTGGCCAGAGACTGCAGGCCTGTGCAGGGGCAGAGCCAGCGATTGCAGGGCTCTGGGGGTCCCCTGCCCAGGCCTGCAGCCTTGGCTAGAGGCTGAAATTCTGGGAAAGGCACGAGCCAGCAATCACAGGGACATGGGAAGGGGCAGAGCCGGTGATTGCAGGGGCCTGGGCTCCACTGAGCTGGAGATCAGAGGGGCGTGGGCTGGGGCGGAGCTGGTGATTGCAGGTGCCTGGGCAGGGGTGGAGCCAGTGATTGCAGGGGGCAGTGGCAGAGCCAGTGATTGCAGGGGTCTGGGGTCTCCTGCTCAGGCCTACATCCTTGGCCAGAGGCTACAGGCTTGGGCAGGAGTGGAGCTGGGATAGAAGGGACAGGGGCAGAGCTGCAATTGGAGTGAACTACAGAAGAAACACCTTTTCTGACTGCTCATTGGCTAAGCTCCCTGTATGCCACTGGTAATATTCTTAGTAATTTGGGTAATAAGAATCCAAAAAAGTGAACTAGGATTTTTCCACCACACTCCTGGAGAAAAAAACGAAGGTCTGCTGCTGGAGGGCTAAGATATGTCATATTCTGCTGGTTTGGTTCAGTGGATAATGCCTTGGCCTGCCAATTGCAGGGTCTAGGTTCAATTCTGACCAAGGGCTTGTACTTAGGTTTAAGGCTTCTCCCTGGATGGGGTCCAAGTCAGGGCTCATGCAGGAGGCAACCAATCAAAGTGTTCTTTTCACCTTTATGTTTCTCTCTGTTTATCCCTTCTCTTCCACATTATCTAAAAATCAATGGAAACATATCCTCAGGTGAGGAAAAAAAGAAAGAAAGAAAGAAAGAAAGAAAGAAAGAAAGAAAGAAAGAAAGAAAGAAAGAAAGCAAGAAAGCAAGAAAGCAAGAAAGCAAGAAAGCAAGAAAGCAAGCAAGCAAGAAAGAAAGAAAGAAAGAAAGAAAGAAAGAAAGAAAGAAAGAAAGAAAGAAAGAAAGAAAGAAGAAAGAAAGAAAGAAAGATCATATCCTATAAAAGACACATCTTGAAAATGCCTAAAGTTGTCATTTTTTCATGATGAAGGGACTAGAGTCCATGTTGATGAAAACACCTTGGTAGCTGCTGTAACTGGCAGTGGCTGAGCAGCAGAGTGATGTGGCTGGTGCCTTCCCTTGATCAGCCCAGTCATCTTCCACAAAGGGAGAGGCCAGACTGTGGCTTAGGCCTACTCCTCAGTAGGACACCCCCTGAGGGCTCCCAGTATGTGAGAGGGGGCAGGCTGGGATGAGGAACACCCCATCCCCCCAGTGCACAAATTTCATACACCAAGCCCCTAGTCAATAATAACTTTAAATGTAAGTGGATTAAATGCTCCAATCAAAAGGCATAGGGTAACTGAATGGATACAAAAACATGACCCAACTATATGCTACAAGAGACCCACCTCAGAACAAGACTCACACAGGATGAGATTGGATGAAGGAATGGAAAAAAAATTTCCTTGCAAATGCAAAAGAAAAAAAAAAAGCTGTGTTAGCAACACTCATGGCTGACAAAATAGATATCAAAATGGGGCCATCACAAAAGACAACAAAGCTCACTATATAATACAACAAAGCTCACTATATAATACCCTGGTAAACATATATGCACTTAATATAGGAACACCTAAATATGTAAAAAATACTTCTAGAGGACTTTAAGAGAGAGATTGACAACACAGTCATAGTAGGGGAGTTTAACACCTGCTGAATTCACTGGATAGATTTCCCAACAAAAAATTAACAAGGAAACAGTGACTCTAAAGGACACACTGGATCAGATGGATTTAATTGACGTTAATAGAACATTTCACCACAAAGCTGCAGAATATACATTATTCTCAAATGCACATTTATCATTCATAAAAATAGACCACATGTTAGGACATGAAACAAGTCTCTACAAATTAAATAAGATTGAAATCATATCAAGCATCTTATCAGATCACAATGGAATGAAATTATAAATTAACTACAGTAAAAACAAACCCCCCCAAAAAAATTCAAACACATGGAGGCTAAGTAGCATGTTATTAAACAATAAATGGGTTATGAACAAGATCAAGAAAGAAATAAAAGACATACTGAAAACAAGTGAAAATGAACACATAACAACCCAAAATCTCTGGGACACAACAAAAGCAGTACCGAGAGGGAAGTTCATAGCACTGCAGGCCTACCTCAAAAAAAAAAAAATAAGAAAAACTTTTAATAAGTTATTCAACCATACAACTTAAAGAATTATAAAGAAAACAACAAGAAAAGCCCTAGTAAGTAGACGTAAGAAAATAATAAAGATTAGAGCAAAAATAAATGACATAGAGATTAGATTTTAAAAAATACAAAAAATTAATGAAACCAAGAGCTGGTTCTTTGAAAGGATAAAAAAGATTGATGAACCATTAGCCAGGCTCATCAAGAAACATAGAGGATGCAAATAAATAAAATCAGAAATGAAAATGGTGATGTAACTAGTGATACCACAGAAATACAAAGAATTGTAAGCAAATATTATGAACAATTATATACCAACAAGTTGGACAATATGGATGAAATGGATAAATTCCTAAAAAAATACAATCTTCCAAAACTGAATCAGGAAGACTCAGAAAACCAGAATAGGTCAATAATAACTGATTAAATAAAAGCAGTAATAATAATAGTATTAAAAAAAACTCCCAACAAACTAAAGTCTGGGTTAGATGGCTTCATGAGCGAGTTTTACAAAATATTCAAAGAAGAATAAACACCTATCCTCCTCAAAAGATTCCAAAAAAATCCAAAAGGAAGGAACACTTCCAATATCTTTTTATGAGGCCAGCATTATCCTAATTCTGAAAACCAGAGAAAGACACTACAAAGAAAGAGATTTATAGGCCAATATCGCTGATGAACATACAGGTTAAAATCCTCAACAAAATATTAGCAAATTGCATTCATGACCAAGTGTGATTCATTCTTGGGTTTCAAGGCTGGTACAAATTTCACAAATCAATAAAAGTGATACATCATATAAGAAGATTTAAAGATAAAGATCATATGATCATATCAATAGATGCAGAAAAAGCATTCAACAAAACCCAACATACATTTTTAAAAATTTAATTTTATTATTCTTTTAATCCTCACCCGAGAATATACTTTCATTGATTTTTTTAAAGAGAGTGAAAGAGAGAGGGAAAGACAGAAAGAAACATTGATATGAGAGAGAAACTTCTATTAGCTGCCTCCCACACATGCCACAGCCAGGGCCAGGGCCAAGGAGGAGCCTGCAACTAAGGTACATGCCCTTAATCAGAACTGAATGGAACGCTTTATTCTTTAGGCTGATGCTCTGCATACTGAGCCAAACCAACTAGGACCCAACACCCATTTTTAATAAAAAATGCAAAGCAGGAATAGAAGGAACATATCTCAACATGATAAAGGCCATACATGACAAACCTACAGCAAACATCATATTCAATATGAAAAAACTAAAAACATTTCTCCTAAGAACAGGAACAAGACAGGGATATCTGTTTTTACCACTCTTATTTATCACTAGGGGCCCAGTGCACAAAAATGTGTGCACTCGGAGAGGGGGGGGATGGTCCCTCAGCCTGGTCTGCACCCTCTCCAATCGGGGAAACCTTGGGGCTGCTGGCTCCTAATTGCTCACCTGCCTGCTGGCCTGATCCCCCTAACTGCTCTCCCATGCTGGCCTGATCCTCCTAACTGCTCTCTGCCTGCCTGATAATCTGTAACTGCCTCTGCCTAAGCCCCAACACCATGGGTTAGTCCAGAAGGATGTCCGGAAGGTCATCTGGAAGATGTTCAGTCTAATTAGCATATTACCTTTTTATTAGTATAGATGCCACCTTGTCTTAAAAATGCAGGTTGTTAGCAGGTTTTTCTATTGTGGAAGGGGAGCCTGCAGAAGCATCCTGGGTTCTCACCAGGTCTTATGCACTGGTGCTTTATCTCAGCAGATGAGATTCCTAGAAGAAGACTCTTGGATTTACCTTGAATATTTCTACCGATTTTGCTAAATCCTCCTCCAAAAATGTTGAACCACTTTAAACTCCCACCAGCAACCATGCATGTGCCCTCTGTCCTACTTTGATGCCAATATCATTGATTTCCCCCTAGAATCTTCCCTCTCCTCAGCTGGGAATGCTTGGCACTTGAGCCAAACTCACTGTTCAGCCTGGGACTTGATTTCCTGAGATAGAATTATGGAGGAGGAAAAATAGTGTTCCTCTACCCTTCTGAATTCTTAGCAGAGGCCTTTGAAAGACAGATTAACAAGAGAAAAACACATTCATTAACATGTGTACCTCGTGTATATGTGGAAGATCCCAGAGAAAAATGAATAACTTCCCAAGGTGGCTTAGAATCCAGATTTAAATACCTTCTTCCTAGGGAAAGGGAATTGGATATATAGGCCTCTTAGAGGAGTGTATATGAGTTTTAGGAAAGATGAATAGGGGTGGGGGAGATAGTTTGTAACAAAGTTTGGGTGTGATGTCAACTTGTAGTCTCCTGTGACAGGAGTCAGTTTTCACTGGCTGATGACACTTTTCCCATCAGGGGAACCTTTTGTGGGGATCCGATTTTAAGCAGATCAAGGGACTTTAGTGAAAGCTTCTCCTTGCATTTGCTGTTTTTCAAGCATCTGCAGCAAGATCATCAATATATCAACACAGCATATGTTGGGGTGGCATGTTCTCTGACCTTCAGAATAAACCCAACAAAAGCTTGTTTCCTTTCTTAGATGATTTGCCACAGTAGTGTTATTCCCTGGAGACAGTATTCTGACCAGACCTTCCTGGGAGTGGTCATAACATAAACTGTGCTTGTAGAAAGGTATAGGCCATATCACTAAATAAATCAGGGTCAGTTTTCTCATCTTGTTAAAGGGAGATAAAGCTATGATAGTTTATCTCCCTTTCCACAGGTTTACTGCACATTTGTGTCTCTGCTGTAGCCCCAGTGGGCCTAGCTTCTTCGTGGCTCTGGGGCTTGGAGCTGCTGGGTGCCAGGCCCACTTGAAGGTTTGTGTCTGTGCTCCTCCAACCCCAGTGCTAAGGCTGGGCTTGTGGCTGCTGGGTGCTGAGCCCCCTGCAGGCTGTGTCTCTGCTCCTTGGACCCCAGTGGTCCCAGCACCTCCACAGCCACAGGGCTCAGAGTTGCTGGGGTGCTGGACACCCTGCAGGCTGGGTCCCCAAGCCTCAGACCCCAGTGGCCCCAGTGGCCTCAGTGCCAAGGTGGGGCTCGAAGCTGCTGGGGTGCTGAGTGCCCTGTAGGCTGGATCCCCATGCCTTGGGCCCCAGCGACCCCAACACTGAGGCAGGGCCCCCTGGCACCCCAGCAGCAGCTGCGACCAAGCAGGCCCAGAGGCCCTCTTCCAGTGGGCTGAGCAGAATGCCTGCATCGTCACCATGATGATGACGCAAGCGTCTTGTCCCAGCTGCCACCATCTTTTTCTCAGAGTGATGGTTAATTTGCATATCACTCTTTTATTAGATTAGACTAGGGGCCCGGTGCACAAAAATTTGTGCACTCGGGAGGTCCAGCAGCCCGACCTGTGCCCTCTCGCAGTCTGGAACTCCTCTGGGGATGTCCACCTGCTGGTGTGCCTGGTCAGCCTGGGTGAGGAGCTGATGGCTGTTTGCAGGCTGGCCAATTCCCCCAGTAATGTCTCTCACCCCACTGGGGTGTGGCCAGCATGGGTGAGGGGCTGATGGCTGTTTGCAGGCTGGCCAAGCCCCCCAGTAACATCCCTCACCCCACTGGGGTGTGGCCAGCATGGGTGAGGGGCTGATGGCTGTTTTCAGAATTTAAGGCTGCCCACAGCTCCCATTGACCCAATGTCCCAGCAAGGCTGGCTGGAAGCAGGTTTCTGGGGTTTATTTATCTTCTGTAATTGATACACTGTTCCTTTAAGCCAGGGCCTAGTAACGAAACCTCCTCTCTGCTTCAGCTCTGGCTTCTATAATGAAACAGTGTTTAATTAGAAGTCAGGCCCGGCCTGCTGTTTGCTTCAGCTCCTAGGACTGAAACATTTGTTGCAAATACGTTGTTCCGTGGAGCAGAGAGATGCCCAAGTGGCCCACAAACAGTTTCACTCCTGCTGCAATGGAAGCTGCCATTCACTCAGCTCCCTGAGTGCTGGCCTCCATGTTTGCTGGGTTAATTTGCATACAGTCACTCTGATTGGATGGTGGGCATGGCTTAGGCATCCTCAAGAAATGGTTAATTTTAATATTATGCTTTTATTAGTTAGGATAGTACTGGAAGTCCTAGCCACAGTGAGCAATCAAGAACAAGAAATAAAAGGCATCCAAATTGGAAAGGAGGAAGTAAAACTCTTATTATTTGCAGATGACATAATAATGTATGTAGAAAACCCTAATGACTCCATCAAAAAACTACTAGATTTAATAAATGAATTTGGCAGGATGCAAAACCAACTCCCCAAAATCAATGGATTTTTTTTTTTGGATTTTTTTATACACAAACAATGAATTATCAGAAAGAGGAACTAAAAAACAATCCCATTTACCAGTGCAACAAAAAAAAAAATTAAGATACTTAGGAATTCAACTAACCAATAAGGTAAAACACTTGTACTTGGAAAATACAGACCATTGAAAAAAGAGATAGAAGAAGATATGAACAAGTGAAAGGATATTCTGTGTTCATGAATTGGTAGAATTAACATCATTAAAATGTCCATACTACTCAAGGCAATCTACAGATTCAATGTGATATTTTACAGATGTAGAACAAATAATCCAAAAATTCATATGGAACCAAAAAAGACCCCAAATAGCTGCAGCAATCTTGAGAAAGAAGAACAACATAGTACCAGATATCAACTTACACTACAAAGGTACTGTAATCAGAACAGTCTGGTATTGGCACAAGAAGAGGCACAAGATCAATGGAACAGAACAGAGATCCCAAAATTTAGCCCAAGCCATTACACTAAATTAGTATTTGACAAAGGAGCCAAGAACACACAATGGATTGGAGACATTCTCTTCAATAAATGCTGTTGGGAAAATTGGACAGGTACATGGAAAAATAATGAAACTAGACCACCAACTTACACCATACAGAAGAATGAAACTCAAAATAGATAAAAGACCCAAATATAAGCTGGGAAACTATAAAAAATCCTAGAAGAAATCTAGACAGAAAAATCTCAGGTATTTCTCATAGCAATATGTTTGTAGATGCATCTCCTACAGCAAAGGAAACTAAGGAGAAAACAAACAAATGGGACTACATCAAAATAAAAGTTTCTGCACAGCAAAAGAAACCTTCAACAAAATGAAAAGGGAGCCTACTGCATGGGATAACATATTCAGCAATGATACATCTGATAAATGATTAATATCCAAAATATCTAAGAAACTCACACAACTTAACAAAAGGAAGAAAAAAATCCAATTTAAAAATGGGCAAAGGATCTAAATAGACACTTCTCCAAAGTGGACACACAAATGGACAAGAGACATAAGAAAAAATGCTCAGTCACTGATCATCAGAGAGATGCAATTTAAATTACAATGAAATATCACCTCACACCTGTCAGAATGGCTACCTTCAACAAATCAACAAATGACAAGTGTTGTTGAGGATGTGGAGAAAATGAGGACCCTAGTGCACTGCTGATGGGAATGCCGATTGGTACAGCCATTATGATAAAGAGTATGAGGTTTCTTGAAAAAAAATTAAATATGAAACTACCATTTGACCTAGTGATCCCACTTCTAGGAATGTATCTTAAGAAATCTAAAACACCAATGGGAAAGAATGTATGCACCACTATGTTCATAGCAGCACTATTCATAATAGCTAAGATCTGGAAACAGGCCAAATGACCATCAGTAGATGAGTGGATGAAAAATCTGTGGTACATCTATACCATGTAATACTATGCAACCATAAAAAAGAAAAATCTCTTACCCTTTAAGACAGCATGGAGGGACCTAGAGCGTAGCATGTTAAGTGAAATAAGTCAGTCAGAGAAAGATAAGTATCATGATCTCACTCATATGTGGAATCTAATTAACAAAACAAACTGATGAATGGAATGGATCCAGAGACCTGGAAGCATTGAACATAATGCAGTATCTTGGAGGAAAAGGGGAGAGGTGGGGTGGGTAGGAGGTAATCAACCAAAGACCTTATATGCATTATATGCACAACCCGTGGACACAGACAGTGGGCTGGTGAGGGCCTGGCGTGGGGGACGGTGGTGAGCTGGAGACAATCAATGGGGGGAAAGGGGACATATGTAATACTACCACAATAAAGATTTTTTAAAAAGAATATACAGTTTAAATATTAATATTCTCCTTGAAATATATATTGTCCCTCATAATTTGCTGCAGTTCCTAACAAGTTTTTTTTTAAAGAATGAATAGTGGGAATCCTGATAATAACGTATCTAAAACTCATGCTGATTTTAATGTATACAGAGTATTTACACACACATTATTGGTGAAGAGATAGTCACAGCCTACATTCCACTGTTAAGTTACTGCACTTCTGAGCATTAAGACTTCCCTCTCTGCATTTTCCCGGTTTGAACTTCTCTGTATACATGTGTGCATCACTGGGGTCCCTTGGCCTGGGATTAGGCCAAATCTGTGCATCAGGCTTCCAACATCCCCTGAGGGATCCCAGATTGTGAGAGGGCTAGGCCAAGCTGAGGGAACCAATTGGTGCACAAATCCATGCACCGGGCCTCTAGCAATTATATGAAAATGGAAAGGGGATGACTGGGTATATATTTAAGGGCTCACTTCAATGGATGGCACTGTGTAAATACTTGGTGATTTCAAAGGCAAAACAAGGGGAAGCTTTTAGCTAATAGTGACAACTGTCAAGACATGTCACAACTCTCACTTTCAAAATAGTGTCTAAATTTCCTGTGGAAATTTTCTTACAATTTTGAAAGACCTTTTGTATCAGTAAAAGGCTGGTATAGCATCCAAACCTCATCTGTCTTCCCTGATTTAGGGAAAGCCTTGAACCCTAGTAGCAAACCCAGGCATTAAGACCTCTGTTATATAATTTGGGGTAGAGACTTGCCTTTTTTAAGATTATAAAATCATTTCAGAGTGTGACTTGTTGCATTTGGATTGAATGCAGTTTGCTGATCACGGCATTGTCATTAATAACATTATTTTCAGTATATTTAACCAAGAGTGAACCTGTTCCTGTTAACCATGTTTTGACAAAATAAGATTTACAATTTTTTTCTGTCTTAAAAGTAATACATATGTCTTTAGAAAACTTTATACAATATAAGAATATATATAGAAAAAAAATAGTCTAGCATTCCACAACCTAGAAATAAACTATTGCTTTAGTGTAGTGAAGTTTCTGCTTTTTTTCCTGTCTTTTTTTCTATGTATTTTTACCTTTCTTTAAAAATGAAAAATGATAAATGCACTCATATAGCTTAATACTTGTATATTCTGATTCTTCCCCTGCCCATATTTTCAGAAATACTCTTATAGCTGCCTCTATGTTATACTTTCATAGATATACTGTAATTTACTAAACTCTCAACTTGGCTATTAAGGATGTTTCCAGTCTTTTTTGATATAGGAAAGTAAAGCTGCTAAAGATATGCAATATTGTAAATGGCAGAGATATTTTAAGGCTTTTGATACGTACTCTCAAGTATTTTCTGGAAACATTGCATCAATTACTACTGCAGATGAGAATACCTGACTTACTCCACCCAGTCCTAACATCTCTATAATTCTAAAATCTTTGCTAATTTGATGGACAAAAAACATCCTGTTTTAATTTTCATTTTTGTGTTAGTGAGATGAATGTTCTTTTTTATATTTATTCTATTGATCATGTTTTAAAGAATATACTTATGAACCTAAATATTTTGGTGACAATATTTTATTTAGGCTCGTCTTAGAAAAAATAACTTTGCTGTGTGAGTAGGGCACATATTTATTTGATTCACTCAGCCTGGACTCACATTTGAAGGTGTTTATAAAAGTGGTAGGTAAACATTTGTGGAGTCTTTGTGCTGTGTGATGGGCACATTGTAAAGCACTATCCACCTAGGACTTGTGTGTCTATTTCCTTCACCAGGTCAGGGGAGTTTTTCATCACTATTCTTTCAAATAGGTTTTCAACTTCTTGCTCTCTCTCTCTCCTCCCTCCAGCACCTTCATGCTGGGAATATTGATAAGCTGAAGTCGTCCCAGAGGCTCCTTACACTGTCCTCACTTTTTTAAAAATGTTTTTTATTTATTTACTTATTTATTTTTTATTACATAAAGTTTTACAAAGATTAGTACATATATCTCTTTTTTCCCCTGCCCTTCTCCCAGTCCCCTACCCCCCTGTGTTTTGTGTCTATTGGTTATGCTTAAATGCATGCACCAAAGTCCCTTGACTGATCTGTTGTCCTCACTTTTCTTTCCTTTTTTTTTTTTTAATTTGTTTTTCTTTTTGCTGTTCTGATTGGATGTTTTTTTGCTTTTATATCTTCCAAATCCTTGATTTGATTCTCTGCTTCATCTACTCTCCTATTAATTCCCTGTAATGTAGTCTTCCTTTCAGTTATTGCATTCTTCATTCCTGACTGGTTCTTTATGTTGTCTATCTCCATTATGTTTCCTATCTCTTTGTTGAAATTCTCACTGAAATATTTGAGAACCCTCATAACCAGTGCTTTGAACTCTGCAGCTGATATTTTGCTTGTCTGTTTTGTTTAGTCCTTTTCTGGAGTTTTGTTCTCTTCTTTAGTTTGGGACATGTTTCCTTCTCTCCTCATTCTGGTAGCTTCCCTATGTTTGTTTCTATGTACTAGGTAGAGCTGCTATGTCTACCAGTCTTGGTAGAGTAGCCCTCTATAGTAGGTGTCCCATAGGGCCTAGTGGCGCAGCATCCCGTCATCCAAGCTAGACTCTCCAGGTGTGCCCCCTTGTGGGCTGTGTGCACCCTTCTGTTATAGTGCAGCCTTGATTGTCATTGGCATGCCTTTGGGAGGGGTTTAACCCCAGGACAGTCAGCTGTGAGGACTGACAGCAACCACAGCACAGGATTTGCTGTGCAGGGCCCAACTCCACAGAGCAAGACTCACTTCATCAGAGCTCTGGTGCCTGATGAGTCCGCCCCTGGAATATATCTCTGGTATAAGTAGTTGGGTGGTGCTCCAAAGCTGGCCACCAAATATGTTAGGTCTAGTAGGTACAGACCCTTTTGCCTGTGCCTCTTCCTGAGCCATCTGGCATGAGGTACAAAGCAATCTACAGATGGCTGTTACTTGTGCTGAGCTTGGAGATATCAAGGCTGGCTACCACTATGCTGCATCTGGGGCCACTTAGTAAGAGATACCAGGCACACTGAGGCCAGATCCTTTTTGTTTGGGGCTTGTGAACATTTGAGAGATTTTAGGAAAATTTGAAGCATGAGCCCAGAGAAGCTGTATGGAAAAGCCACTGGAAAGGGCTGGGTGAGCCTGCAAGTTTGATGGCACCGAGTCTCAGGGAATCACTAGGGACAGGCTAACAGTATGAACTAGGTTGATGAAGACACAGCTATGGGGCTCACCTGCTGGCTCTTGCAGCGGAAGTCTCAGCAAAGGAACAAGGGCTGCTGCCAGCACTTAAGTCTGGGGAAAAGCTGACTCTTCAGCCCTGCCCCTAAAGCCAGAAAATTCAGCTTCTCCCTGTATGTCCCTGACACATCTTGAAACTTCACCCCCAGAGCTAGAGTTTAGAGCCAAGAAGTCTTTGCATGGGCCCTTTTGGAGAAACTGCCTGGGACTCCAGGAGCCCCTTGTCTCCCTCAGCCTCAATCCTCACTGGTTTTTAAAGTCATAAATTTTGGAAACTTTTTTCCCTGGTGCTAGAATACTGGACAGGGGGACCTGATGGGGCTAGGCCACCTCCCACCTTAGGAAGGACTAGCATAGTAGAGACATCCCTCCTGATTTTTATCGATGACATGTGGGTATAATACCAGCCCATTTCTCCTCTCTACCCTTCCTAACACAGCCATATGGCTCTTTCTTTTATATTCTTAGTTGTAGGACTTCTGTTCAGCTAGATTTCAGGCAGTTCTCAATAATGGTTGCTCTGAAAGTTAGTTGTAATTTTGCTGTGGTTGTGGGAGGATGCGAGTTCCATGTTTACCTATATGCCATCTTGACTAGAACTCAGGTAATATATTTTTGAGAGTGTGGTATCCTATAGCCCCTAAAGTATAAATAGTAACTCTGCCTCATGACTTTCACGTTATACTAGTAGATTGCTAGAACTCCCTAACTTTTTTGATGACCACGTATGGTATGTACTTGACCACAGGGGGGCTTCTCTCAGTGGTTTCTCTAGTTCTGCATGTCAATCTTTTGGTTCTCCAAGATACCACCTGGACCTTCATAAGTCAAACATTCAGTAAAGACAGCAGCTTATGCTTTCACTTTGAGGAGAAAGAGTTTCCTTATACCAGTACAGTATCTTGAACTGATCTCAGGGTTCCTTTAATCCTCCTGAGGATGAAGCCTGAGAAAACTTCTGAACTCCTGATGCCAAGCCATATACAGTAAGTACTAGACCACCTTTCAAAGACAAAGGTATACTACAGGGAAGTGTATAAATTTGTCTTTAGTTTAACTTACCAATTTGTAAGTTGAGTCTTATACTTAGCAAGCAGCTCACAGATAACTGGAATCAAACACCAATCTTTAACCAAAGTAACAAATCTCTGACAGTGCTGCATTTCAGGCACTTTGTTTTGTTCTGACTTAATTTCCCATTCCACTGATGATTAAGTTCCTGGTTGGTTTTCATGGCTCTTCTTCCTCATTCTTGGATAGTATAACAGATACTTACCACTATGGAGATGTTTGATAAATAATTTCAAGCACTGCTTATCAAGACCTCTTGTTCCTGCAAGATTAAGTCTCAACTCCACCTCAAGAATTGGCCAACATTTTGAAATTCTTTGAGAGGCATATCTAAGCTTGCCTTTTCCTTTACTGAAATTTTGTTGTTTACAAGGAATCTTTGCATTGCACAAACCTGGGAGAACATAAGCATGACCATGTAAGCCAAAACTATAAATAAATCTATTAATAAATATGAAAAATTACTATTGTGCCATGACCTCTAAATTCTTTTGTCAAAACATTAAAAACCCTCTTATTGTATACCTGAAATCAATATAATAGCATATTGTTTTATTAAGCCATCAAAGAATTAAAGATTGAGCCAAATGGAAAAATAGCCAGGCTTTATTAGGAGCAAACAAATGAGTCCACCAGTCCCGGGAAGGGAGAGGGGCCAGTGGAGCCGCACCGGACCGAGTCCAGCTGTGGCGTTTTTAAGGCTTTAGGCAGGGGGATGAGGACAGGAGTTAGGTATGAGGGAGTGGTCCACAGTTTGCCGACCTGTAACTTTTCCAGTCTTACCCAAGACCCCCGGGCATTGCTGGCGCCAGGGGGCTATGGTTGAGCAAGCAGTTTCAGGATCTCAGCATTGTTTCAGGAGTTTATTATTGTTGCTGGTTTCTGGTCTAGGCTGCGCCTTGTGGGGGTGGGGGGTGGGGGGTGGGGTTGGGGGATGATTTATGGCTTTTCCCTGAGGGTGAATGCTCGGACACATATGTCAACTGTAACTGAAAAAAACTTTTTAAACTCTCAGTAACAACTTTATTAAGAAATGAAATAATAATAAAACTAATATTTAGTACATGGTAAATTAAAACATTACAAACATTGAAACTGTTTTATCAAGAGTGGTTTAAGTAATGCTTACATTCTTGTCATATAACTCTAAATACAAAGCAAGCATCCTTTCTATGCTTGGTGAATTTTCATACTCCTTCTAAGTTCAGATCAGCTTCCAGCATTTTATCCTTTGCATTTTCAGTGTCATAAACTATCTCTAAGCTTTTCTTCCATGTAAAGTTTTATTTTTCCAGTCACTTCTTTCTTTCTTTCTTTCTTTCTTTCTTTCTTTCTTTCTTTCTTTCTTTCTTTCTTTCTTTCTTTCTTTCTTTCTTTCTTTCTTTCTTCCTTTTGTCTAAAGATTTACATATATCTTCTCCCAGCCCCCCAGCCATTATCACCCCAGGCAAGCCCTCACTGCCCCAATATCTGTGTTCATTTAAAAAAATGATTTTGAAGAGAGAGGAGTGGAGAGGGAGAGAGGGGGGCAGGAAGGGAGAGAGAGAAAGAGAGAGAGAGAGAGAGAGAGAGAGAGAGAGAGAGAGAGAGAGAGAGAGAGAGATGTTGATTGGCTGCCTTCCACATATACCCTATACACCTCAACTGGGTATGAAGCTCACAATCCAGGTATGTGTCCTGACCAAGAATCAAACCAGTGACCTTTCAGTGCACAGTATAATGCTCAACCAACTAAGTCACACCTGCCAAGGCCAGAGTCACTTCTTATCAGACATTCTTATTCTTTGTGTCACAACCTCCTCTGTGTCCTAATTTATGCCAATAAGTTCACATTTAAATAAGTTTCCTTGACTGCATATCTAGAGTCTCTTGCATAGCAGTAGCATTAACATTCCCAAGTTAGCTCTTTCTTCTGTGATGTCGTTTATGTTCTATTAGAATTTCACTTTCAGCATTATCACTTTTCATTTCTTTGCGCTTTCACTTTGATTGCCCGGTTTCCTCTTTTGGTTATCCATTGTGAAATATCACAGTGGTTTGTCACTGGGAAACAAGAGGTAGCACAGCATACGCTTTCCTGTCTGTGTGTGAGGGGAATAGCAGATGTGCAGTGACCATCCCTAAACAGCCTTTGAAAGAAGTGACAGGATTGGATACTGATCATGATGCACATCTGTTATTTAGGTAATGATTTGTGGACAACTAAACAGATGGCAGTGAATTTTGCACTTTATGCAATAACTCAGTGAACATATTGTGGCACTGAAATTTGAGTTGTGATTTTAGGGTACTTGTATTATTTAATTAAATAAATGGTGGTATCTCAAATTCATGCACATCAGAACTGTGAAAAGCCAGGACTGCTGTAATTTATTTCAAATTTGTATAATCTAGGTATCTTTCATTTCATTTCTTAATTTTGTAGTTCTTGCACAAAATTTTTTCACAGGGATTTTAGATACTACTCAGAGGTGTTTGGGTAGCTGTCCCTGGAGAAATCGCTGCTGCGAGTTCAATAGAAACATTCTCCATCACAACAGGTTTGAGATCCTGCTAACTCCTTGAGATCAAACTTGAGGAATAGCTTACTATTGGACATAATTGGTTCATGTAAGCATATTTTAAAGAAGTAGTTGAACAGGGGATGTCTTTGTAAATTAGAAAACTTATTTTGAAGAAACGAGGACATATGCTAATGTGCACTGGGAAATTTCTATCCAAGAAGGTAAAATATTACCATAAATATTATGACAAAGAATCATTCTGGCCCTGGCCAGTTTGATTCAGTGGATAGAGTTTTGGCCTGCAGACTGGAGGGTCCCAGGTTCAATTCCTGTCAAGAGCATATACCTTGGTTGCAGAAACATCTCCAGTAGGGAGTGTGCAGGAGGCAGATGATCAATGATTCTCTCATCGATGTTTCTAACTCTCTAACCCTCTCCCTTCCTCTCTGTAAAAAATCAATAAAGTATATTTAAAAAAAGAATTAGTCCATGACCTGGTAGATGGCACCTATTAATGAAACTTTGTTATTAAGTTTACTCTGAATTTTATTAAATAATATTGGTCTCCCAGTGCTTTTCCTTGGTCTTATCCACATAATTATCACACTCTCATATTAACACTGATTTATTTTAGAAGGAACAGAAGGAAACCATAGCTCAGAAATATATTCTTTTACAGACATTAGTTGCTATTCCTTTGACCCTTTCCAAACACAAACACCCCAACTTGCTGCATATACTCTGAAGTTGTGACATCATCCACAAGACCAGGGAAGGTTTGTAACCAAGAAATGTGTGTTGGACAGCCTCCTCTTTAACCTTTTATATTCCAGGTGCTTGCAGCACAAAGCCTAGCCTCTTTTGTTTCTGGGTCTTGTAGACTGAGAATGTGATTTCTAGGTATGATTTATTATGACAAAATTGTGTCATCAAAGCAATTTGGACAGTGTATGGAGTTTATTATATTATTTTACTCATCTTCTAACAAGTAACCAGGTTATCATTGGCATTAATATTCCTTTTTCACCATTTTCACAAACGCTTCTGTTTTATTTTTGTTTTTTTATGAGTGTTCTAAGTATTTAAAAATAGTATTTTAAATTTAAATAATATTACAATTTGAAATTATAATTTTATCCTAAAAGTTATCATCTATGATTTATCCTGCATTGAAGACAATATTGATTTTGAGCTCAATAAATACCAAAATAATCTTAAAATGACTTTCTGAAAGTTGTCAGAAAATAGCACTATAATAATAAAATCAAAAGCATCTACCCTTTAGGATTTATTCTTTTTTAATATATTTTTATTGATTTCAGAGAGGAAGGGAGAGGGAGATAGAAACGTCAATGATGAGAGAGAATCAGTGATCAGCTGCCTCCTGCATGCCCCATACTGGAGATCGAGCCTGCAACCCGGGCATGTGCCCTTGACCAGAATTGAACCCAGGACCCTTCAGTCCGAAGGCTGACACTCTATCCACTGAGCCAAACCAGTGAGGGCTATGATTTATTCTTAATCTGAGATGCATTGTAGCTCACTGGTTAGCCTTCTTGTATCATCATCAAGTCACTAATCACTTAGTGAGGGAACATCTAAAGGTGATGTCTTTGAGCTGACATTTAATTCTTGGAATTTGGGGTTTTGTTCCTAGACTGTGGTCTGTGTAGGTCTATAAGGGCTTATCAAATTCTTTCTTCAGAGTTTTATGAATACTAAGATTATAGCTATCATTTGATCTTCAAATTGACCCCCTAATTGCACTAGGTTTCATTAAGCACAACCTGCATTGTATCTTTCATGTGCTTTATATCAGTGACAACGAAATGAGAGTTATTACTGAAATATCTGTTTCTAACATTAGCTGTTTCTTCAGGTGACTAGAGGAACATGCCATTTCTTCAAGCATATGAACTTGAAAGATTGCATACAGGGACTTTCTTAGCTAGAGCAGCCCCCCACCTTTCATTTAACTGTGGAAGATCTGGGAGTAACACTTCTAGTCACTCACTCCTCCCCTGCCCCAAACACACACACTCACACATTAGAACTAAGGGTCTTGAGGCTGCACTTGGAATAGTGATCATCACATAGTAGGTGCTCAGTCAATTATTGAATAAAGTAAACTACTTGCACCTTGATTTGGATGAGATGGACTAATAAAAGGGCATGGTACATTGTAGCTACAGTAAATATTTGTAGAATAAATGAAGGGAGCAACCTAGCTCATTCTGAGATGTAGCTGGCTAGATTTAGTTATTTTATAGATAGTATAAAAGGGAAAACTTTAGAATTCTTAATTTTTTCACAAAAATCTAATATTGTCTCCCAATGATTTTGTTTTTCCTGTGTCAGGTAGCACTAAGGTTATAAGTTTTGTTCAAACAACATGACAACACCACATGCTAGTGAGCATGTGGAGCAACAGACTGGTGGGAATGCAAAATGGTATAACCACTCTGGAGGAGAGTTTGGAAATTCTTACAAAATTATCTTTTATATGATGATCCAGCAATTGTGCTCATTGGTTTTATCCAAAAGGAGTTGAAAACTTATGCACATGAATATTTACAGCAGCTTATAGCTGATTGCCAGAACTTGAAAGCACCAAGATGTTTTCAGGAGGTGAGTGGCAACATGCCCTGATACATCCAGATAGAAAGAAATGGGCTATCGAGCTCTGAAAGGACACGGAGAAACCTTAAATGCCTGTTACCAAGTGAAAGAAGCCAATCTGAAAAGGCTAGGTACATACTGTATGTTTCCAACTACAAGACATTCTGGAAAAGGCAAAACGCTGGAAACAATGAAAAGATCAGTCGTTCCCAGAAGTGGGTGCAGGCAGAGTGCATAGGCAGAGCACAGAGGATTTTTAAGGCAGTGAAAATGCTCTGTATGATAATATCATGATGGATAGATGGCATTTTGCATTTGCCCAAGCCCATAGAATGTGCAACCCCTAAGGTGAAATATGGACTTTGGGTAATTATGATGTCAATGTAGGCTCATCTTGATAAAAACTGCATCATTCTGGTTGCTGATGTTGATAATGGGGGAGTTATGAATGTGTGGGGGCAGGGAGTATAGGGGGATGGTCTTTACCTACCTCTAAATTTTGTTGTAAATCTAAAACAGTGCTTTAAAAGTATTTGAAATGTGTAAATACTGTTCTTTCTCATATTTTATTTTGTGTATTGATTTCAATACTTTCAGTTGAGGAGAATCTTTTAAAGTATACACATTTTTAAAATTACAGAGTCTTGCCCAAAAGCCTGAAAATCATACTAGAAAGTTGGATAACAGCCCATTAAAAACACATTAAATTATCTTTATCTTAATGCCACGTGCTTGTGGAGTTACTTGAATTTATTTTCTTTGTTTATATTTGAAATTTTTATAGATGTGACAAATAAGGATAAGCATACCTGTTAAAGGACAAATAAAGATCACCAAAAAAGGTTCCTTGTGATTACTGAGTTCTATGGCATATATATCAGATTGCAAACCCTTTTCTCTACACTGAAAAAAATAAAATACCTCCTCCCCACTTTCTGTGGCATATGCTAAAATGTGGCCACTGTGGCAAAGGAAATGAGTCAAAAGAAACTCATTTTAAATGATTCCCTAAAGAAAACATGGAGATAGATCCTCTTTCACTGCCTGTGATTATTTAAGTAGATTTCACTAATATATTTGTTAGAAATAGTTGCTTAAGTTATGGGAGTTGGAAGTAGCCTTGAAAATATTTAGTAGTTGAGCCCATAAACAGAAACTAAAACTACCTGCAATAATTATAAGCAAAGGTTTTGAAAAGGTTGTTCTATAGTAAAACACTGTAGTATTTTATGGTGTTTCATTTTTGTCGTTACTGTTCGTATTATTTTTCTCCCATAACTCTTCTAAGCCTGAAGAGGTTGAATTTTATATGAGAATCAAACTCTTATTATGTCAGCCTTTTTGCATGAACTTCTACTGTACTCTAAAGGTGAATTCTTGCTGCTCGATCTTAGTAGTTCTTTTATGTAGTCAATTAAGCCTGGAGAATAGAGTGACTTTTGAATGTTTAACTGTGAAGTGCATTTGAAACAGCTTCTGTTTCATCATCCTTTTGTAGAACTTTCAAGCTCTATTTAGATAACATTATGCATTGAATTGAATGGAAAACTTGACATATGTCAGAGAAAGTTTATTTTTCTATCTATGTCTGTGCCTTTTGTAACCTATACACTGAATTTTATCCTCACTGGTGTTTGAGTCTAGAAAGCATTGAATCTGTGCCCTATTGTGAGGCAGGAACATGACGGAGTCATGGTGACAACTTATGTAACTAAGGGGTAAGTTCCAAGCCTGGGGGAATCAAATGAAATCTTGGTGAACTTGCCATATTGCTTTTCACTCTTTCCTATTAATGTGGATTTCAGTTACTCAGCTTCAGGATTGATGTTTGAATACCTCTCCATCCTCTCTAATGAGAATAAAGTAGGGGTTTATAATCTAAAGTATGAATATGTAGTGTTTCACTTGCCATAGGTTATCATATTGCTTAATTAAGCTGTCGAAGAATTAAAGACTGAGCCAAATGGAAAATTAGCCAGGCTTTATTGGGAGCAAACGGGCAAGTTCACCTGTCCCAGGAAGGGAGAGGGGCCAGTGGGAACTGACCTGGGCTGCATTTTTAAGGCCCTGGGGCAGGTAAGGGAGGAGAGAGGTTTGGTAGGAAGAAGTGGTCCTTGGAAGTATGGAGCTTCCCCCGGGCGTTGCTGGCACCAGGGGCTATGAATGAGCAAGCAGTTTCAGGATAATCCATCATTGTTGGCATTTAAGGTCAGGGTTTAAGGTCAGGGCTTAGGGTCAGGGCTTAAGGTCAGGGACCTGGGGTGGGGGATGATCTATGACTCCCTTAGCCAGGTGAACGCTTGGACAGCTTGGACACATATAACCCTAGGTTATAATACCATAAAATAGGTGTTAGCATGGTCATTTAGGGGAATATTTGTTATTCATACTGTATTTAATCTGTTTGTCATTTTAGTAGGAGAAAATTTAATGCTAAATATAGCATTTTTTTTAAATTGCCCTCTCAGGATATTAATTAGTGGCCTGGAAAAAAACAAAACAGAATTTCAGTCATGCACTATTTCTCTTCTCTCTGCTATTCAGTCTGTTTTTAGGTTACTATGAACTTTTATGGCAAAAAGTTAATTTTACCATTAATCAAAACAAAACCCCTAAGGAGAAGATATAGTAAAAGAAATAATATTTTTAGACATATCCATTATATTATTCCTTTTAGAAGGTACAAGGTACTTGAAAATAGAGCTAATGAGTCTTGTTAAGTATTTGTAGTTTATTTTTTTGAAATTACCAGTGGCCCAGTGAATGAATTCATGCAGCTTGAGAGGAACTGTGGGCTGCTAGGCTGTGTTCTGCACAGGGGTGGGTCTCAACCCATACTCTGGGCTCCCACCTGGCACCTCACACTGCAGCCCCTGGTCCCTTGTCTGCCAGAAGCCCCACGCCCACCACCCCCACTCCCACAGGCTGATAGCACCAGCCCCATTTATACCTGCTGTTGGTGCCAAGCGATTAGAAATGGTGCTGGGACCTGGCAGTGGGTGTGAATAGCGGCTCTGGTGCCAGCTATAGGTGCAAGTGGGGCCGGCTCTGGCAGTGGGTATAAGTGGCAGCTCCAGGACTGACAGTAGGTGCGAGCAGCAGCTCCTGGTCCTGATTGCCCCTCAGGAGCAGGGGGAGGTGGAGAAGCCCTGAGGAGCAATTGGGCCATCAGCCACCATTCTCACTCACTGAAGGTGCCCAGTGATTGGGGCCAGCATCAGGCACTGGCAGTGGATGCCAGTGGCAGCTCTCACGCCAAAAACAGGTGCAAGCACTGGTGGGACTGCGGAGTGTGGGAGCAAAGAATTTTCAATAATCACCAGAGGCTCACCCCAATGACAGCAAACCAGTGCCCCACCTTGATCTGATGCCCCCGCTCACCTGCTCCACCATCTTGCCACAGTCACTGCCCCACATGTTCTATGCTCTGCCACTCGCTGCCAATGCCCACCAGGTTCTGCACATACCCCTCATGGTCAGCACACATCATAGTGACCAGTTGTTTGGTTGTTTGGTTTTTCTGCCCTGTGGTCAACTTGAATATTAGGGTTTTATATAGAAAAATTTTAGTTGAACAATTTAAGCATTCCTTCCCCCAGGAAATCAAAGGGGCGTGATTAGTCCAATTTTATTCTAGTTTTTCAAAATAAAATATCTAGATTTCCAGATGTTTATCATTTTATGTAAAGTTAGGGTGACCAGATTTCAACATTGGTAAAGCGGGACACCATTGACCGCTTGGCTGCCGAAAACCGTATCTTCCCTTCCCGTTTTCCCACCATTCCCTAGCTTGTCGTGTATTCTTTCCAAAAATTGGGACTTTTTTAAAACGCCGCGGGACCTGGGAAAAATTGTTAAAAGTTGGGACTGTCCCGCCAAAAGCAGGATGTCTGGTCACCTTATGTAAGGTGGAACAAAGTTCTCTTTTTCTCAGTATTACCAATTAGCCAGTTATTTCCCATCAGCATTATCTATATCAGTTGTAAGCCTGAGACAGTTTTACTCCTCAGGGGACATTTCACAATTGATACAACTGGGGTTGCTACTGGTATGCAGTTTGGAGGGAGGCAGGGATGCTACTAAACCTTCTAAATGTGCAGAGCAGCCCCTTGTGACATAAAGACTTACCCGGCCCTAAATGTTAATAATGCTCCAATTGAGAAAGCATGTGCATATGACTTCATCTTTAAGGTGTAAGGTAATAAATCATCATCCTTAAATTCAGCATCCATATTTATACTGCTGTGACACTGTTTAGTCATTAACAGACTTATGAAAAAGATTTGAGATGGCTGGACATGGTACAACTGAGTTAGTACTCAAAGGTTATTCAATTATGAGACATTATCAGTTTGTCTCTGCACTTTTTAAGTTACAGAAATGGCTTCACTTCTTGAGATTGAGTTCATGGAATACTTTGTGTGTGTGTGTGTTTTTTTTTTCTTTTAAGCACTAAAATATAATTCCAATATTACGAAGAAGATGCTCATCATTTTATTTGTGGCTGGACTGGTTCTCAGTATATTAGTCATTGTTGGAGCCGTTTCCTTCACCCCAGGTAAGATGTGCAGTTACTATGAGGGAAGTCAGGTTGATGAGGCTGAGAACATTGCGGGAATAGAACTCTAGGGGAGAATCCATTCCTTGCTTCTTCCATTTTCTGGTGTTTGCTGGCAACCTGCAACTCCTTGGCTTGTGGCAGCGTAACTCCAATTCCACTCTGTTAAAAACTCCTGTGCCTCTCTCTTCCTAAGATACCTATCATTGAATTTAGGCCCCATCTCATTAATCTAGGATAAGTTCCTTCTTTCAAGAACCTAAACTAATTCATATAATGTAATACTCATTCTTTGGCTGTATAAATTAACATTCACAGCTTCCGGGAATTAGGGGGTAGGCAGATGTTTAGGGCCATCATTCAACCCACTGCAAATGCAAACTTCATCAGGCAAGACATGGGAGTGGGAATGAACATGGGAAACAAATCAATCTGAAACTGCATTTGCCTTTGGGGGGTGGGATGGGATTGGTGAATAAGAGTATGCAGCACATGGGAAGAACAGCAGGGATGGGCTGAGACTCAAAGTGTAGATGGTAGAAAACCTTCATTTTATTAACAGAATCCTATCTAATAAAAGAGTAATAAGCAAATTAATCATCACTCCGGAACAAAGATGACAGTGCCCATAACGGTGGGGCAGGATGCTGGTGACGTCACCCCAGCAATGTGAATTCAGCAGGCAATCATACCTGCAGGCAGCACCCAGCAGGGCCTGTTGGGAGGTTGCCATGATGACCCCCAAGCAGACAAGTGGGGGTGCAGGCAGCACACAGCAGGGCCTGTTGGGTGGCGGTGGCAGCGAAGGGAGAGCAAGCAATCTGGACCCTCAGGTAGCACACAGCAGTGCCTGCAGGGTGGTGGCTATGGTGACGGGGGGAGCAAGCAATCAGGACCTGCAGGCAGCACCCAGCAGGGCCTGCTGGGCAGTGGTTGCGGTGACAGGGGAACAGGAAAGCAGGATGACCAGAGAGCAAGCAATTGGACTGCAGGCAGCACCCAGCAGAACCTGCTGAGCCGTGGCAGTGGTGATTGGGGAGCAGGCAAGCAGGGCGACCAGGGAGCAAGCAATGGGCGCAAGCACAGGCAGATACCCAGCAGGGCCTGCTGGGCGGTGGCCACATCCACCAGGGAGCAGGCAAGAAGGGTGACCAGGGAGCAGACAATTCACCCGCAGGCAGCACCCAGCAGGGCCTGCTTGCCCATCCCCGTGGTGTGAAGCAGACAGGCCCCGCAGAGAGCAGAGAACCACGTGGAGAGGGCCCAAGCCATGAGTAGCACATCCCCTGAGGCTTCCTGAATTGGACAGGGTGCAGGTCAGGCTGAGGGACCTCCCTGCCTGCCCTCCCCGTCCCCCACCTACTCATGCACGAATTTCATGAACCGGGCCTCTAGTACAATATAAATGTAACTAGGGGCCTGTTGTACAAAAATTTGTACACTTGGGAGGTCACTCAGCCTGGCCTGTGCCCTCTCGCAGTCTGAGATCCCTCTGGGTATGTCCACCTGCTGGCATGCCTGGTCAGCCTGGCTGAGGAGCTGATGGCTGTTTGCAGGCTGGCCAAGCCCCCCAGTGTAGACCCTCACCCCATTGGGGTGTGGCTAGCCTGAGTGATGGGCTGAGGGGCATTTTCAGAATGCCCACAGTCCCTTCAGGTTTTGGGTCCCTACTGGGGTACCTAGCCAGTCTGGTTGAGGGGCTGATGGCTGTTTGCAGGCTCGCCAAGCCCCCTAGTGGGGTCCCTCACCCCATTGGGGTGTGCTAGCCTGGGTGCGGGCCAGAGGGCTGTTTTCAGGCTTTCAGGCTGCCCACAGCTCCCATTGACCCAATATTCCAGCAAGGCTGGCTGGAAGCAGGTTTCTGGGGTTTATTTATCTTCTATAATTGATACACTGTTCCATTAAGCCGAGGCGTAGGCAGGTAATGAAGCCTCCTGTTGGCTTCAGCTCTGCAGCTTCTATAATTTAAAGAATGTTGCCTTAGTAGATCTTGGCAGACAGTTTCCTCCATCACTGGTGCAACGGAAGCCTGCTGTTTGCTTCAGCTCCGAGGCTTCTATAATTGAAACAATGTTGCAAATATGTTGTTGCCTTGACCACAGAGAGGCCCAGCCGGCCGGCAGACAGTTTACTCCTGGTCTAACAGAAGCCTGCTGTTTACTCTAGCTCCATGACTGCTGGCCTCCATCTTGGCTGGGTTAATTTGCATACAGCTGCTCTGATTGGCTGGTGGGCGTGGCTTAGGTATTCTGCAGAAACGGTCAATTTCAATATTACTCTTTTATTAGATTAGATGTTTAGGAACAGAAAATTGGCAGCTCTCTTTGCAGCTGGAGTTAGTGAGGGTGTGGTGAGGAAAGACATGAATTAATGAGTCAGCTACAAAGAATGACTATTTTGACTTTAGGACAGATTGAATATAGCAAGTGAAGGAATTGGTGAGAGACTCCAAGATAGTTAAGAAAGGAGAAAAGCCAATTGAAGGTTTTGACTTGTTGAGACATAGATGTTGACATTTAGATGTCTTGTTTGTTCTTAAATTTAAAAATTGTCACTTATTTTGTGTGAGGTTTTAGAGGAAGCTTTTATTTTTAAAAGTTTTGCAGTTTATGAGTAGTATTGACATGAATAAATTAAGTACTTTAACTTCCCATAGAATAGATAGTATGTAGGAAAATATTTTAAATGTTAACTTTATTTATCAACAGGTGAATATTCAACAAAGACTATTAGTGGACTTGGTTTAATTGTATTTTCTACAATGATATTAATATTACTTCAGATCTCTATGTTTATGATAAGTAAGTATTTGTTGTTTCAGCATGATTGTGCCCTTTTTCATTTAAGCAGCATTTTTTATTAAAATAATTTTTGCATTTTTAAAATAATACAATAAAGGTTGTATTCTTAGTGTAAGTTTCCCTCCACCCCCAATATGGATTAATTTTAATGTTATATTAGGTTTTTAACATAATTATTTTATAAAAAGTGATTTTCAAAAATATATTTAATGCCAGGCAATGGATTTTTAAAATTATACTATATAATTTCTTAATGATAATCTTCATATTCTTATTTCAGTTTTTGAAATTATGAGTAGATATTAAACATTCTCATTCTCTTCTTTTGCTAAAACTCTCTTTAGAAAATTAGTTATACAAAATAGGGTTGTAAATCATAAAGAGTCATTGCAAATATTAACATTGAGTTTTAAAAGATGATAGAGCTATCCAACCTATAATTGGTAACATTTTTCACTCCATTTTGGGAGTAAATCACTAAATATTTTTATTATTAAAGAATCTATTTTTTTCCATTTGCACATGTAACTGTTGGTATGAGAGCCTATCTGGGTTGCTATACATTAAGACGGTGCTAATTTGTTCTAAAATCACAATTAGGGGTTATGATGTCTACAATGGCATGCTTGCACACTGGTTCTTCACCAGAGTGATTTTGTGTGCACGTGGTGAAGCCCTGCTAATAGCCACTCCTATTGTAAAATGCCCATGTGTGGTAAAAGCAGCATTGTCTTAAGTTTTGGGGTAAAAACTGCCAGTGCAGCTCAGTTCCCTGCAGAAATGACAGGCTGTGAGGGTGTGAATGTGGAGCTGACTCCAGAGTGGAGAGAGATGGCTTAGGTCACTGGGAAAGCAGCCACTGCGTGACAAGGAGCTCCAGAGCCAGTCTTTGGACCTAGGATACTGACCTTGGCTATACAAAATACAAGTGGGAGTGATTGCTTCTTAAACACATGCAACATGCTTTTTCCTTGAAGCTCCAGCTATTGGAATGTCCTCCTTCAGCATCACCATATTGATCCTTCAGGTGCTGGGCTTTGTGCTCTCTGTGGTCGGACTAAGCCTCTGTGTCTCAGGTAAGAGTCACAATGTTCTCTAGACCCAGTTTCTCTCTTACTAGTAATTTCTCTTAGAGCTCGTTTTCTCTTTCTTTTTCTTTGTCATTCTTATTGTTTTAAATATATAGATTTTATTTTTAGAGAATTTTAGGTTCATGGAAAAGCTGAGTGGAAAATAGAGTTCCCCTCCATCTACTCACAGGCTCCTCCACTATCACCATCTCCCACCAAGTAATACATTTGTTACAGTCAGTTGAGCCAACATTGATAAAGTCCATCGTTTATATAAGAGTTCAGTCTTGGTGTTGTACGGTCTATGATTTTGATAAACATATAATGACATGGACCATAGTCATAAAATAACATATAGAAGTTTACCTGTCCCCCAAACCCTCTGTGCTCTGCATATTCATCCTCCCTATTCTGAAGTCTGTGGTAATCACCAATCATTTCTCTGTCTCAATAGTTTTGCATTTTCCAAAGTGTCTTATACTTGAAACTAGAGGCCCAGTGCACAAAAATTTGTGCACTCGGGGGTCCCTAAGCCCAGCCTGTACCCGCACAACCTGCCACCTGCCACCCACACATCTCACCCCACCCACCCCACACACATCACCTGCCACCCGCTGATCGGCTCCCCACCCCCACACCACCTGCCTCCCCGCCCATCCCTCCCCACCCCCACACCACCATCACCCTGCCGATCGGCTCCCCATCCCCACACCACCCACCACCCCGCCAATCGTTCCCCACCCCCACACCACCCATCACCCCGCCGATCGCTCCCCTCCCCCACACCACCCGCCACCATGCCATCTCCCTCCCGCCCACCCCCACATCCCACTCACCC